>KZ107840.1:494838-573377 GCA_002116315.1 Epicoccum nigrum
GGGCATTTGTGCCTGATCTTGTTACGAGGTGATGTGAGTGAAAGGCAGAGTTCATTTCATTGCCCCGGGCGTGGGGCCCGCGGTTCATGGACCCCTCTCCCTCCCCCCCCCCCCCCCCACCCTCTCCACCCCCCCCCCCCCCCCCATGGGATATATCCTTTCCTCCTCAGCAACTTGGGACATGACATATGTATGCAGCGTTTGTGATATATAAATAGTCGTACTTTGTTCGAACGGCGATAAATGTACAAATCGTTGCAGGAAAACGGGCTATTCAACGACAAGCTCGACTTGATTCGTGACGAACGTCTTCCCCGCCAACGGACTCTCGGTGTACTCGTTGGTCTCATCGTCGGTGACCTCGCTCTTGGGCTTGTCCCACGCGCCCTTCCACAACCCCTCGGCCCGCACTTTGTACGTCGCGGGCTTCGCCTCGGGCATCCACGGCCGGTTGAACACCACGTCCACGGTCTCCTCTGCGCCGGGCTTCACCCCCGCGAGCTGGCTCTGGCCCGGCGGCATGCGCCTGCGGATCTGCATGGTGAGCTGCTCGACCTCGGCGCCCGACGCGGCGTCGGTGATCCTGAAGACGCCCGTGTTCAGCGCTGCGTCGTCGAGCGGGGTGCCCCATTTCAGCAAAGTGTAAGTGGCGTCCGGGTGGTCATTCTTCAGTGTGACGCGCAGGGTGGGCGGGTCTTTGGCGATTTGCGATAGCGACAAGGACAGTCCTGGGATTTCGCTCGAGGTCTGTGACATGGTGAAGGTGCTGGGGCTGGGCGACTGCGACATGTAGTAGCCGCCGAGGAGGGTGAGGGAGACGGCGGCGATGAGCGTGTTGCGGGCGTTGAAGTATCTCTGGAAGTCGGCCATGGGAGGTGGTGTAGATTGGGTTGTTCAGGTTGGGTTTGGGTGTCTGAGGTTGCTGCCTTGGTGAGCCTGGAGCCAGGGCGAGATGGTATGTTCCTGGGCGGCGGGGAATCTTCTTGGAAGGCCAAACCGGTATTGGAAGGAGTCAAGGGCTATTGCGATTCGCACAGTTAGTTGTTACAGAGAGCGGAGCCACGCGTGTTGCTCATAAAGATTCATCCATCTGCTCGCCCATTGCTTCACACAGCGAGCGCTCTGCTGCTCTCGAGCGGTTTGCGATGACGTCGCGTGGTATGACCCAGCATTGCTTGTCATAACAATGCACACAAACCTCCGCCATAGCTCTTGGCACAATCATGCTGATACGTAGTGTAGACGGCCGGGCGAATGAGCGTAGTCTACGCAAAACGATGTACTGTGACCTGCCTTTTCTGGGCAAGAGCCGCACTCGTGGCCTACCAGCGTCTAGCGTCCGAAAACGAGATTCACAGGATTACGATTCGTCTTGGCTCTTCGATGATCGGCTGCCGAGAGATGGAGTCGGCAGTCCAGTCCATGTCATGCGCTGTGTTGACAGGAACAAGACTGGAAGCCCCGGAAAGGGCTGCCACAACCGTTGTCTTAAGCCTAATCAGGCTAAGTCTATAGCCTCACGACGCTAAATTCCATAGCCAGATGACATTCGACTTCAGTGCCTTTTTCCTCCTTCCTAATTCCACCAAGTCGATCGGCCAGTTGTTGTTACAGACCGAACAAGGCTGTGCAGCCGCCATGCGTGTCGCCGCCCTCCACCCGCTTGACAATGCCATTGGCAATTGCTGCCGGTAACTGAAACTGCCAGCGACTACGCCATTCGATGCCTTCCCACTGCCGAGACCTCCGATGAAATGAGCCGGACGTAAAATAATGCGCAAGCCATGTGGGGACACCGCCGGAAGCTCCTTCCGCCAACGGCTCCCATCTCACTCAGCATCAACCCTGCCAGCATCCAATAGACAAGCTGCCACAAACTCTGTTTGCGCGCCGTACTAGGAAGGTTGCAGTCGTGTTCGACGACTACTGCCAACGCTGCCTCGAGAGCCAAGCAATCTCTTAATCTAAACAAGAGTGATCGACGCAACCAAGACTTCTTGGAGATTACGCTGGGCATTTGTCTTGCATCAATGCCGTACTCCTGGGGCTCCTTATCATCTAGCACCCATGAAACACACTGGGCTACCTCCCGCATACACGTGCAATTCCGCCAGTCAGCCTCTTGCATCGTTCTATCTCCATAGCATACCGTATTCGAGCTTCCACTTTTGTTTCCCTCCTCCCGTATCGGGGAACTTTTTCGAGCATCTTCGACCCACAGGCATCGGGAGGATGGGCTTGGCAGCTCTAAGCTTCGTGCCCAGATGTAGTTGCAGCTGCCTAGACCAGTCAAGCTCCCACCAAAGCTTGTGGGGGGCGGGCAGGACCGTAGGTGATGCGGACCGTAGGCGACGGTGAGCGTCATTGCAGGCTTTGAGGATGGAGTACTGACAAAAGTATATATATGAGCGTGGTGAGCACCCAAATGTCCTCATCAGCTTCACTCAGCAGCTCTTCCTTGCATTTCCAGCCTCCAGCTCCAGTCTATCGCTTACGTCTTCGAACGTCTTCAATCGCTTTTTAAAACCTAGCCATCATGAAGTTCCAGCTTTCCGTTGCCGCTCTGGCCGCCGTTGCCTCCGCCGCCTCCGTCGATGTCAACAAGCGTGACACTCCTCTCAGCATCAAGCTCGAGAGTGTTGGCAACTCTGAGGTCAAGGTTGCCGTCACCAACAATGGCGAGAAGGCTCTGAACCTCCTGAGCAAGGGTACTTTCCTCGACGAGGTCGCCCCCGTTGAGAAGGTCCAGCTTTACAAGGCTGCTGGCTGTAAGTATAATCCATAGAGCTGCATATCTCCAGTGACTAACATTCCACAGCCGAGAAGGTTGCTTTCGAGGGCATCAAGCTCCGCCTCTTGACCTCTGGCCTGTCTACTGAGGACTTCGTTGCCCTCAAGGCTGGAGAGACCAAGGAGATCACTGTCGAGGCTGCTGCTCTCCACTCGCTCCACGAGGGTGGTGACTTCGAGGTCTTCGCCAAGGGACTGATCCCCTACGCCGAGGAGAACTCCACCGAGCTCTCTGGCACCCTCCCCTACGACTCCGAGAAGCTCACCATCACCGTCGATGGCGCCCTGGCCGCCCAGGTCAGCAAGGCCATCGACCTGACCAAGCGCACCTCGGTCAAGTCCAGCTGCACCGGCACCAAGCTGACCGCCATCCGCACCGCGCTGTCCAACTGCAACAAGCTGGCCACCTCTGCCGCCTCCGCTGCCAGCGCCGGCACCAAGATTAGCACCTACTTCAAGTCGACCACCGCGGCGACCAAGAACGAGGTGTCGGCGCGCCTGACCGCCGTCGCCCGCGACTGCGCCAGCTCCACCGCCACCACCACCACCAACTGCGACGACCAGTACCAGGGCTGCAGCTCCAACGTCCTGGCCTACACTGTTCCCACCACCGGCTACATCACCTACTGCCCCATCTTCTTCTCCGACCTCCCCGGTATCACCAAGTCCTGCCACGCCCAGGACCAGGCCACCACCGTCCTCCACGAGGAGACCCACGCCAGCTCCGTCTACAGCCCTGGCACTGACGATCTCGGCTACGGATACAGCGCTGCGTCCCGCCTGACTACTGCTCAGGCGCTCAACAACGCTGACTCGTATGCGCTGTTTGCCAACGCTGTCTACGCCAACTGCTAGACGCGGGATGTTTGATGTGTTTACAAGGGGGGGGGGGGGGTGCGATGCAGCCTGTTAGGCGTGTGAGGTGGTTCATGTAGATACTTTTTCTTAGCGATGAATATATGTCGATGATGACCCGACTCTATCTCACCATGCACACAATCCTGGTTTTGAGACGGGACGCTGCTCCCCTGATGGTCTTTGCAGGTCACTTGCCTCTCCTCCATCCCCAACCCAGTATAACCTACCTACTTTCTTCCCTACAAGAAAAAACAATGTCGTCGTACTAGCCGTCGTGCCAGTCCCTGTAGCCCTTTTGATTTGGTGGTTTTGCGTATGTGTTGCATTTGCTCGCCGGCCGCACTGCCAGCATGAGTAGTCCAATGACTTCAGGTCTAATTGTGGCAGGATTTTAGACAATTAAGAATAGGCCTAAGATGGCTACAATCTTGATCAGCTGCTTTCCCTTTCGACCTTTCCTGAATGGAATCCCTTAAGAGTGCATTGTCCGCTCGGAGCTGGTAAGGGGCTGGCTGTAGTGCCGACTAGATCCATGAGCCGCTCTCAGGATGACCCACATCCTCCGCCGCCGACATCTCCCCTCCGCTACTTCGTTTCCGGATTGAACAATTGAATTGAACCCTCCAAGCCTCTCCTTGTGCGAAGCAATTGCACTCCCTAATGGCGGCACTGCTCCGCACTGCAAATCACGTAACAATCCCCCTCCTCCGTCCCAGGGGACGGTGTACCTACAAGCGATAGCACAAACACCGCCTACTATGCGCTCGCCAACGCACGTCGCACTGCCAAAGTGCGTGGTTGCATGGCCGCACGCGGCTTCCCGCCGGCTTGTCTCCGCCTCGAAGCCGATTGGCCCGCGAGCGAAGGGGTCCTTCCCCAGCCTTACTACATCACACGACCGTGTTCTTTGTGGGAAGGCTGAAAGAAAAATGAGGGAGAGAGGAACTGTGGCGCTGGGGTTTGCAGGATAAGAGGAGAGGGTATCTTGATAAGGATCGATGGGGTTTGCGAATTGGTGGTGGGAGTTCGAAGGGGAGGCTGTAGAGTGACCGTGAGTATGCGACGGCAGTGAGACACAACACTTCGATAGTCTGGCGTAGCCGTTTGACATGAAGTCAGTATGACTGTGTTTGCCTGTATGAGCAAACAAATGGGCGCGTGGAGCACTCCAGCGCCACCGCTACGACAAACATCGCCAGTCTTGGCAGCAGCAAGGTCACCGCCTCCTAAACCCAGGGCGAGCATTGGAACCACGTAGAAACCTCGCCCGGGCATTCCAGGAACCGTACGGAAGTAATACAGCAGCTTATGGGCAAGTGATCCAGCCATTACGTATCCTTATCATTGGCCGGAATTGTAGCGGCCATGGCCGGAATTACAGCGGCCTCGAGATATAAGCGCGCTGGAGTCGCGGTTTTGAAGGGCAGAAATCTGCAACTGCTCTTCCCACTCCAGAACCACTTGGATCTTGGCTTTGTTCTTTATCTTGGCCAGTCTTTGTCTGTTGTTAGGACCTCTGTCGGATCATACTTGAACATCATGGTGGCCTCCAACACCTTCTCTTTCCCTATCATGGACGATACTCGTCCTGATGACCACTCCCTTCCCGCCTTTATGGTGTCGACGACCCGTGGCTTCCTACCTCGGGGCAATCCCATTGTCGAGCTGCCTGAAGAGTTCGCCGTGCTGGAGTCGCTGCTCCAACGTATGCCTATCAAGAAGCTCGATGGGTCACCTGGTCTGCTTGCGACATTCGACCTCGGCGATGCGGTCTTGAAGGAGCTGCCCGACTTGTCAGATGCGATTGACAAGTACCGTGATGACCTTGTCGTCATGAATGCTCTGTATCGCGACTACTCTTTCTTGGCGAGTGCTTATCTGTTCGAGCCTTGTCATGAGAGGCATATGAGGGGAGAGGATTATGGATTGGGGCGGCAGAGCCTGCCTCGCTGCATCAGTCTGCCGATTGTGAAGGTTGCTGAGCTGTAAGTATCCTCATCTCATGCTCGGTCCTCGCACAACGCTGTCGCTCGACATGGAACGGTATTGACTGACGCGCGCTGTAGTGCTGGCTTCAAGCCCTTCATGGAATATGCCGGCTCATATGCTCTATTCAACTACCGTCTAGTCGATGAAGCAAAGGGTCTTGAGTACGATAACCTTCGACTTGTGCGTGCATTCGAATGTGGGTTGGACCCTGAGTCGTCCGAAGCAGGTTTCGTTCTTGTTCACATTGCCATGGTCAAAGAGTCGGGTGCACTGATTGAGGGTGCGTCTGAGATGCTCAATGGCTGCACGTCGAAGGATCGCGAGCAGTTCGACAATGGTCTCCGGACGCTGGTCGCTGGTCTGCGAAAGGTCAATGCAGTAATGAACAGTAAGTGATGATCATCGAATACACATGGTCATCGAACTAATGAGTCGATCAGCAATGTGGAAGAAGAGCAAACCAAACGGCTACACCAGCTTCCGCACCTTCATCTTCGGCATCACATCGCAGTCCATGTTCCCTAACGGCGTTATCTACGAGGGAGTCAGCGAGGAGCCTCTGTCGTTCCGCGGCGAGTCTGGAGCGAATGATAGCATGGTAAGTTCTGCATTCATGCAAGAATCCTACATCTCACAGATGACAGGTTCCCATGTGCGACAACCTCTTGCAGATCTCGATGCCAGAGACTCCTCTCACCGACATCTTGAAGGATTTCCGGCAGTACAGACCTGGAAACCACCGGCAATTCTTGGAGGCAGTGCGCGACAGCGCTCAGGAGTGCGGAGTGCGCGAGTTTGCAAAGCAGGACTCGGTCTCAGCAGCGCTCTACTTGCAGGCTCTTGACCAAGTACGTGATTTCCGCTGGAGACACTGGTGCTTCACGCGCGAGTACATTCTCAAGCACACGTCTCATCCGACGGCGACAGGAGGCAGCCCAATTGTCACTGTAAGTCCAGTCCTTCCTATACTATACGATTACGCATACTGTATGCTGACATGGCGCAGTGGCTGCCCAACCAGCTGGGCGCGGTGCTTGCCCAGATGAGCGAGACATCTGAGTTCTGCAGATCAGTCCAAGGAGTCAGCGATATCATGGAGACTGCAAATCTGCAGCGCGAAACGCTGGCGAAGGAAGTGGCGAAGTACTGTGGTGAGCGTGGCGTAGCAGCAGCATCGTGAGGCTGAGGCTGAGGCAGGAGCAGAGGCAGCAGCGTATTTGTGAATCAGAACATTGTCGATGCGATGCGATGCGGGCAAATAACGAGCCGTGGGTTCTGAGGCAAGTATAGACGTGGCCCACATGACGGGCTCTTTTGCACCGTCTGCGCCCTTCGTGTTGGTGTCGATGCTGGGTAAATGCGGAGACATGAAGTGGGTCCGCGAGATAGCCGCGACCTCAAGGGCGCATTTGGACACTGTAAAGCTTCAATACGAGCCTTGTACGATTCTATCGCCGGTGCCAGGCATCAATTCTGTGACTGTATGGCATTGCAGCCAATAAGGTGTCGTGAGTCAGATGGGTGCGGAGGTTGAGGGCTGTGGTAGTCGAATCGTCATACCTTGGTATGACTCGCGCTAAGGCAGCTCTAAAGGCAGCTCGACGCCATCACGACTTGCTTCTGAGGCAACTCACGTACCACACGCCTTCCAATGCTCAGGCTCAAACATTCCATGGAACATTCATTACGCAGATTCCGATTACGACACGCCCAATCCCTACGGCGACACTTACCGACTACAACTTGACTCGATTGAAGACCTCCGAGGTCCCGCACCATCATGAGCTCCCGATACGCACCCAAGCCGAATCCCGTGGAGCGGCGCAAAGGCGAGAGCGTACGCCAGACCAGTCCAAGCCAGTGCATCTCAGACACATCATCATGCTGACCTAGGCGACAGGCGCTCAGCGACTTTGCAGAATACGTACAGAAGCAGCAGGCACTACGACGCCCCGGCCAGCCCACGGCCACACTTGAAGACCACGATGAACTGAGCATCCTCGACGAGCTTGGCCTCAGTGACGATGCGAAACCGCACATTCGCCTGAAGACACTGCTCGTTGATCCTGCCGAGGAGAATGTAGCCGCGCTGGGCGAGCACATCAAGGAGCGTCTAGCCGAGGGCCATGGCGAGGTTCTGTTCGACTTCGGGCTCGAGGATACCGGCGAGGCCATGGGATTTACCAAGGAGAAATGGGACTTTGCGCTCGGGAGAATGGAGGCTGTCTGCGAGCTGATCAAGGCCGACTACAAGATTCTGATGACCAGGAATGTTGGCGGCGACGTCGAGGTTGGTCCCCGAGACATAAAAGATACTAGCCTCAGCGGCAAGATGATTATAAGACATCGCCCCCAGGACGTAGACGAAGTCATCGAGACACGAATTGCTGTTGTGGGGAATGTCGATGCTGGCAAGAGCACCATGCTCGGGGTTCTCGTTAAGGGCGGGCTCGATGATGGTCGTGGTAAGGCACGAGTGAATCTCTTTCGCCACAAGCACGAGATCGAGAGTGGTCGCACTAGCTCTGTCGGCATGGAAATCATGGGCTTCGACAGCAAGAGTGAGGTCGTGGTTTCGACTACTGCTGGCCGCAAGCTGACTTGGGAGGAGATTGGTCGTCGCGCTGTAGGTGCTGCAAGCACTCAATTCGAACCCTCTACTAACCATCATAGGCGAAAGTCATCAGCTTCACTGACCTGGCAGGCCACGAACGCTACCTACGGACTACTGTCTTTGGCCTGCTCTCCAGCGAGCCTAATTACTGCTTGCTGATGGTCGCCGCCAACAATGGCCTGGTCGGCATGAGCAAAGAACACTTGGGAATTGCCCTGGCGCTTAATGTGCCCGTCATGGTCGTCATCACCAAAGTCGACATTTGTCCGCCAAATATTCTTGAGCAGACCATCACTCAGCTGAGCAAAATCCTCAAGTCTCCAGGCGCACGGAAAATCCCCGTCTTCATCAAGAACAGGGAGGAATGCATCAACACTGCCACACAATTCGTCTCTCGGCGCATCTGTCCCATCTTCCAGGTCTCCAACGTCACAGGATACAACCTCGACCTCGTGCGCACCTTCCTAAACGTCCTACCCCATCACGGCAACTACGACAGCTCACTGCCACTCGAGTTTCATGTTAACGACACGTTCTCAGTCCCCTTCGTAGGCACCGTCGTATCCGGGGTAGTCAAATCCGGCGAAATCCACACGGGCGACACCATCCTCGTCGGCCCCGACGGCCTCGGCCAATTCACCACCACAAAAGTCCGCTCCATCGAACGCAAGCGCATCCAGGTACCCGGCTGCTCCGCCGGCCAGTCCGCCAGCCTCGCGCTGCGCAACGTCCGCCGCAAGGACGTCCGCAAAGGCATGGTCGTGCTGCACAAATCCGACAAGCCTGATGAGAAGACCGGCGTCGTCCCCCAGCCCAAGGTGTACCGCGACTTCGTCGCCGAAGTTCTGATCCTGTCGCACGCAACTACCATCAAGACAAAATACCAAGCCATGCTGCATGTCGGCCCCGTGTCGCAGACGTGCGCCATCATCGATATCGATCGCCAGTACATCCGCACGGGGGATCGCGCGCAGGTCGCGTTTCGGTTCGTTCAAAGGCCTGAGTATCTGACCGTGGGGGATCGCATTTTGTTCCGCGAGGGGAGGACAAAGGGCCTGGGTATCGTCAAGCAGGTGGGCTACGACCCGAAGAAGCCGCTAAATCCGGAGCTGCAGAAGGAGTTGCTGGAGAAGGAGGTGGGGGAGAAGAAGGTCGGTGCGTGACTTGGCGTGTAGTTAGGTGGCTATGGTTAATGGGAAGTGGCTTATAGGACGAGTGGTTGCTTGCATGGCAGTGAGTTCCCAAAGTCATAGCATGACATGTCTCATCATCTCATCATACGGGGTCCTTGTTTCGTAACACCTTTCTCCGTCACCTGCACCTTAGTGAACTCAGTGAAAGCTCCCCCCAATTCTTATCCCATATAACCCCAATAACGTGCACTAATTCTCATCTAAGAATCCGGGGTAGTGCTGAGCGGATAAAACACTCATATCCAACCCTCTCTCATAATAGCCTGCAGGAACGCGCTTCCCACGTCGCCTTTGGGCGAGTGGCCGAGCGGTATCCCTAGGAATATACATGCTAGACGTCCCCGCGAAATCTGTAAGCTGGATTTCGGGACGCCAGAAGACGACCGGTCAGACGTAACGGTGTCGGATATGAAAGATTTAGAGTTCGAATCTCTGGCCCTTCATGAATGGATTCTGCTTTTTTTGCGCTTATTTGGGGGGGGGGGTCACTGAGCTTCCAATTTGTTTGCGCGTGGACGGCGCGGCTGTGCTGAGAAAGGGAACTGCGCAAATGGCGCGTGGATGGGGTCGCTGCAGAGTGGGGCCTTGAAGACGAGACTGACCTACCGGTACTGCGAAGAAACATCTGCTAAGACAACAACAGAGGACATTTGGCGGACGGCATGCTTAGGTTGTAGGACTGATAGTCCTACACGTTATACAACTACTTAGCTAATCCTGTTGCACGAACCGAAATCTAAGCGCAGCGGCACCAATGATGCTGCATGTAAAAGCACTCCCAGGGCCTAACTATCGCATTCGAAATCCGCTACAACAGTACAATCGCCGTTCTCAAGTCGTTATGGAGGCTTGATCAGCGGCGCTGATCGAGCAGCAGCGCCAGAAATGATATCTGAGCCGTTGCACAGTCCGATTATCAAGTAAGAAGTCACTGAGTGAGCCCAGGATAGGCTGGATGCAGAACAGATTCATAGGATATTATACATGGAACTCGAGTGTGTGGACTCTAACAGGAAGTTATCTGCCTCGATTGCTAACAAAGATCAATCAATTTCGGAATCTACATTTGGAGTCCCATGTGTCTGTATGTGATCCAACATATACGTCAAGGCTAACAGCATTGCTTTCTATTGCAAATCTCCACTTTCCATACTTCATGTAGATGCAGGCTGCTCAAGACCCAGGGTACAATCAGGAGTTTTCTCATCTGTATTCTGCAGCCTCTCTCTTCCAATTTAAGGTTTTGCCATCACATACGTCTTTGAAGTCGTTGCAGCCGGGTAACCATTCGTGCAACACAAGAATAAGTACCCACCTGATTAACATGTATTAGGCAGGTGCTAGGTTCGGCTGCACTACGTCACTCAACTCCGATCATCGGCAGGAGACTACCTGCGATAAGATTGTAAAACTCACAGGCATTACCAAGGTCGTTGACTGGACCTAATTGGATGCATGTACTGCTGCGATACATGCCGCGAGCCAAGCACGGCTATCAGACGCCTCGAGTATCTCTTAACGTCACCTTCGCCTCGGCGTGTACAGCATAAAGCAGCTGTGCGCTGCGGTAGTGGTAATGGCTCCTAGTTACCTCCTTGATCGATCGCTGAGTATCGACCTCCAGCATGGTATCCTTCCACGGACTGGTGGTAGCCGCACTTGGCTGCCAAACCCTGGCGACGAACGTGATGCCCTTTGACGCTCGCGAGGCAACAATTGACTCGGTCCACCATGCCCTCTATACTGGTCTTTCCACGTGCCGAGAGGTCGTCTCGGCCTTCATCGCCCGTATCGAAGCTCACAACGATAGGACCAACGCAATCATCACACTGAACCCTAAAGCATTGGATATTGCGGATGCCCTTGACGAGCAACTTTCGGCGGGGAATGCAACCGGGCCTCTGTTCTGCGTCCCCGTGTTGCTGAAAGACAACTACGATACTGCGGATATGCCAACAACCGGAGGTAGTCTGGCACTCGCAGGCTCAAAGCCAAGTGAGGACGCACCCAGTGTGAAAGCGCTTAAGAACGCTGGAGCAGTCATTCTTGGAAAATCCAACCTGCATGAGCTTGCGCTGGAGGGCATCAGTGTGTCTTCTTTGGGCGGACAAACCATCAATCCATACGATTCAACGCGCACGCCCGGTGGTAGCTCTGGCGGTACAGGGGCGGCAGTCGCATCCTCTTTTTGCGTTTTCGGTACCGGGACTGATACCGTCAACTCGCTCCGAAGTCCTGCATCGGCGAACTCGCTATGCAGCATCCGGCCAACCAGAGGTCTCATCACCCGAACTGGAATCATACCAATATCATACACTCACGATACAATCGGCCCCATTGCGAAATCAATCAAGGATGTCGCCACTGCTTTGACGGTCATGACGACCACCGGATACGATACGAAAGACAATGCGACAGCACTCGTTCCATCGTCGAGTCGAGACATCGACTATACTGTATCCCTATCGGCTGCCAAGCTAGAAGGTTTGCGAATCGGAGTCCTCCACGGATTCTTCGACCGAAGTGAATCAGCGGAAGTCACTCCGGTGAACACAGCGATGGACAAGTTAATATCCAGGCTTGAGGCGGAAAATGTCTCTCTGATTCCCATCGGTGAGGAGATCTACAACGCAACAGCAATTCAGGCTGCTCTCGATGTTCAGCGTTATGAGTATCGAGAGTTGATGGACGAGTATTTGCAGCGTCCATCGCTTGCAGGCAAACATCCCAACACCTTGAATGAGCTATACTCTCGCAGGGCCGTAAATGGATCCGGAGGAGAGTTTGTCGTTTTGCCGTCCCAATACGAATATGTCAACACAGCCCTGGTGTCTTCGACAAGCAACGATACATACATACAACGTCAAGACGGCATCCGCAATCTGACTCTGGCTCTGCAACAGACGTTCGCAGCGAATCGGCTAGATGCAATAATCTACCCCGAGCAGAAGAATCTGGTTGTGAAGATAGGGTCTCCGTCGCAGAGCGGCCGCAATGGCATTCTCGCCGCGCTCACTGGCGTACCTGTCGTTACGGTTCCAGCAGGCTTCAGTGAGCCGAGCGAAGAGGCGCCAATAGGGGTGCCGATCGGAATGGAGATTCTGGGCAGGCCTTGGGAGGAGGAGAAGCTACTGGGCATCGCACATGCGATCGAGCAGTTGACGAAGATCAGGAGATCGCCAACGTGGGCGAAGGAGGTCGTTGAGGTGCCGCACTACGAAGCAGTACCAGTGATCGTGCCAGACCGCAACAACATTAGCCCTGCATATCCCATAGGCACGTTGTAGGTGGAAATTTGAGATTGCGATACAAAGTCAATTTGACATTGCTGTGCACCCTTGTGACGCACAGTTGTTCTATGCCGGAGCGTCCTGCAGTCTATGCGTACTTACATAACAGGACGTTACGTGGTTTAAGTTCAAACATTCGGCCTCAAGCACACGATCCCCTGAAAAGTCGCCATATCTCCTACAGCACTAAATTTTGAGGGGACTCGCTCGACACTGGTGATTGCCGGCTATATCATTGTTGGTGTCACGACGATTGGTGTGTTGGCAAGAGAAACACGCGGATTGAAGATGACGGCCGACGTTGGGCCGTCGCTGACGAGCTCCGGGCGGAGGTGGCAAACCCTTCAAATCGCTCGCACTGCTTCGCCAGAGATCGTACAATCGTAAACGCGGTATACGCCTCGCAAAGATGCGGAGATGGTAGAGTTCACAGTATGTGGTAGACGCCGCTGAAAAAATCAGTACCAATGCGTTGTTCTCGCGAATGTTCAAGGATGGACGCTGGCGAGATTACCACACGTGACAGCGTGCCAAGATGCCCCTGCGCTTCCGAGCGCAGCGGAAACTGCGGACTGGTTTCCTTGTTTCTCTACGACATTGACCATGCTTCGTCAACAGCACCGATGGGTCAACCGCTCGAATACCC
This sequence comes from Epicoccum nigrum, assembly GCA_002116315.1. Classification (NCBI taxonomy): domain Eukaryota; kingdom Fungi; phylum Ascomycota; class Dothideomycetes; order Pleosporales; family Didymellaceae; genus Epicoccum; species Epicoccum nigrum. The sequence continues at coordinate 508,219 of KZ107840.1, forward strand.
AGGTATCGTCAATATCGTCACTCTAATCGTCTTCTTCGTCTACATCGTATTATCGCTTTACCTGATCCTCCGCCAAGGCCTAGGGCGCAGCTGGCCATGGATCTGGATCACGATACTATGTGTTTGTCGGCTTGTGCAAGTGTCTATGGATTTGGCGACAACGCAGCTCACCCCAATTGAAAACGTTCCTAACACATCCGTGTCTTCCGGCGTCGCCATTCTCACCTCTATGGGCCTCACGCCACTCTTCATGTGCACCAGCAGTCTTCTCAACTCGACGACCAAACCCAAAGGGCGACGCATGCAATGGATCCTACTTTCTGTCCACGTACCTTTAATCATTTCTTTCATCCTTATAATCGCAGGCGGTATTGATCCAGACTCTCGCGAAGGCCCTACTTACGCGGCAACCGAAGCTACCAAAGCTGGCATCAGTCTTTATATCGTGTGTTTCCTAATTCTCATCTGGGCCACGGCAGTCATCTCAGCTCGTCTCTACCTCGCAGATTCTCAAGAAGTCAAGATCCTGACCACAGTCGTGCTCAGTCTGCCATTCTTTGTTGTCGATATCGTCTATATGACTTGCTTCGCATTCGAGAGCTGGGTCGACAAGACTTCGGAGATGAAATTCAACGTTATTTCCGGCAACGTCACAATCCAATTGTGCATGTACGTACCCACCCCGTTGGCGCTTTGTTGGCGCCACGATGTCAATCCACTACCCAATGACATTTGAAGACCCGGGAGCTGTGTCAACTCTTACATATCTTCATTAACACCAACGTCGAAGCGCGAATCCAAAATGATAGCTAACATTTTGTGACAGGCAAGTAATAATGGAGTACATTGTCGTTGGTCTCTATTTGCTCCTAGGTCTGGAACTCCCCACGAAAGCTGCCCGGCTAAGAGAGCAGATCGAAGAAGTCAAAGACATGAGCGCAGACCAAATTCAAGAAACTATCCTCTGGAAGCTGCACGAGGCAGTCTCACGAGTCGTAGCTGCGGCCATCATGCCGGCTCTCAAATTCTCACACTGGATGCTGGGGAAAATTCTACGTTCTGGGCAGACCACTTGAACCCTGGAGGCTATGGTCTAGAAATTCTATTACCAAACGATCGGTCTGGGCGAGACCGGGAGATGAAGCACCCATTCTCCATGCGTGTGCATGTGTAAGGATATGCACACCGCGTTGGGGGGGTCAAGCGCATGCGCTTCAACCTACGCGTCGAGCACGCATTTTGGCTTGCGACTAAATTAAGTATCTTGTTTGCTAGCGAGGAAGGATTGATTGGATCACAGCAGCTGCAGTTTGTTCCCTCCGAGCTCCATCTTACCAGCGAGGCATACACAACGCAATCACATGCGCACACGAAGTTCCAGAAATATACGGACGGTCTGGATGCGTTTTCATTGGAAGTTGCGGTCTCACCCAAGTCACGTAACACCAAGAGTTACCAGACACGGAATGCACGCAAGCTTGGCAGTGTGTTATCATACACAGAGTTGCGAGACAATCTTTGCAAGGAGATTCGGCGACTGCAGCAGCAGAACAATGAGAGGAAGGCGTCGGCGGCATGGGGGTAGAAGTACATGACGAATGTGAGAACATGACTAATAAAAATCATTTTTATAAGCAGTGCCGTCTATGATGGCGTGGACAGCCGACCATCAAAGCCCTTTCTCTTGTAGTACATCCTAGGTGTATTACATGCAAACATGCAAGTGACCGTCAAGCTCGTGACATCTGACTTGCTTTCAAGAAACCCCCTCGTCGTATTCGATGTCTTCTATTCACACCTGCGGCTTTGTATCGTTTCTTCCGTCCGATTCCAACCTGTTGACGATCGGCGATCCACGAGCGAGTTTCGAAAAAAACAGCGTTGGGGATTGGGGCACACACCTTGAGTTCAGGGCCTGCTATACGGCGATACTGCCCTTGTCGATCTGGGTTCTTAAGCGGTTTTCGAGGCCTCTTTTCGTCCCATGGCTTCCAAGGGGTCGTGGTCTACTAGAGCGGCCTGGAGGGTATGCTGCGTGGACGTGGAGATGGAGTCAGAGTGGTTGATGATGGACTCGAAGGGGAAGTCGCATTTCCAGAGAGGATTTTTGGGTTTGCTGACTGTGTTCCGTGGGGCTTCTGGTTGTTAGCAACGGCAGGCTCGGGCTGCCTCTTTTCCATGTAGTTCGATTGGTTTCTGTCAGAGTGTCAAAGCTAATACATCCATATCACTGTCGAGAAGGAGGCTGCATTCCAAGAGCAACGTAGATTGCTTGGCGATTATTGCATCTGGTATAAACAATGGAAGGCCTCTATTGACGCCGTCACCCATGTCTCACAGCAGACTGATGGTGCAACCATCTTTGACCAGGCATGATCATATCAATATCTATGGAAATTTATACTCAGCCGGTCGGCCTCGTTTTTGTAGCTGGCAAGTCATGCCTCCCTTCAATAACGACAACACCTTCAGCACAATTCAAGAGGTCAACGACAAGTGCTCTAGCAATATTGCTGAAGTGAAGGACGCGTTCAAAGGCAACAGGTCTTGCAGGAAAACCCTAGGACTATCGCAAGATGCATGCTACATCAAACCAGGTGTAGAATCTGATACTTTAAACGCTTTCGTCTTTGGGGACCTTCATAGATGGATTCCATCTCACTTGAATGGATTTTACGGGAGCGAGATGGCTGGTACAGCACCTTATCGCGGCCGATTGGGAAACGAACACTTTTGAAGTATTCAATGAAGATAGAAGAAAGAGGTCACATGGCTGATAAACGTTGTAACCGCCCTTTAAGCTTTGAAACCCGTCTAAAATGGGCTGTTCAGACTTGCAGCCCCCTCAGATCAAGCTCTCAGCTTTCGCTGTACTTGGTATCGGTGCTTTGCTAAAGATATGGGACCCCCCACCCCTGTCAAAAAATCCAAAAAGGAAGGGAATTCGGTATGCCAAAGTGACGTAAAGAGGGGTTGTGACAACGTGCAGACCCTGACCCGGACCTTCACCACCACTCGGAGACCACAGAGATCCTAACAACGTCACTCTGCCCCTAATAACGTTACTCTGTCTTGCCGACTCTCCTTCCTTCATTACACTCTTGTTATGTTAACGTAGTAAGGGCAAGCCAGCAGACCTTTATTATCTATCTTAGCACGTTATGGCGAGTAAGTTAATACCCATATTGATCGGCTAGCTGCTAGGTCTCGTATCCTGTCTAAACAAGGTGGATTTTTTTGACGGGGGGGGGGGGTCCCATAACTTTAGCAACCCATTCCATCAGTGTGCTCATATGAACAACACAGCTTTTAATCGTTGCTTTCAATCGTAGCCTTGTGGCATGTTTTATTATTTGATGGAGAAGTACGCTTACAGAGCTGAAGAAGGGACTGGAGAAGGGACTTGTGGGTCACAGACTCAAAGAGAGAATCATGACGGACTAGGCGTTACAATCTGACGATATAATTTATGTAACTCAGAAAATCTCCATCGATCACATCTCTTCCCAACGAAAAGTTGGATATCTTCGATAGTATAGTGGTCAGTATTTCTGCTTGTCATCCTCAGGACAACTCGCAGGAGGCCGGGGTTCGATTCCCCGTCGGAGAGATCAGATTCTTTTTGCGGATCTGTTGGCCATGAATCAGTGTGGTGATCCGGTGAGATGGTTGAATTTGCCCGATGTATGGTTGGCGATCACCAACCACTATCATACACAACAGACTTCCTTTTTCTCCTGTCACGGTAATGCAACTCTGCGCAGGTTTGGAGAGTCACATTCTTTTTGCTATCCATATCGCCAGGAGTTGGTATTGTGAGTGATTCGGTGAACGCGTTGGTTTTGGCCGATGTATTAGTGACCCACCACCACCGACTTCCACAACCACTACCACAACCATTACCAGAGGCTTTGTCTTCACTTGGATCTATATCACCTTGCCATGGCTGATCGACCACTGAGGCCTCTCAAAGGATTTAGTGATGGAACAGACAAAAGAGAACGCGGCTAAGAAACAGTGTTACCATCGTGACTTTTTTTCCAATTGCCTATCACCTGCTAATGAGACCTAAAGTATTCCCAGCAATTTTGCAAAGTGCTCGGTGTCCATTCGGTTGTGGCAAGCTACTGTATATTCTCTTCGCAGTACAATGATATGATCTATCCAATAGATGAGGTATCTCAACCTTTTCGCAGTGGGTGATCACCGTTGGGTGGCAGCGAGAATAAAATGATATCGCATTAAGTGGTGGGTATTGCAAAGACCCTGACAACAGCACTTCACAAAGTGTGTGTTCCTGCTATGAGGATGTAGCCCTCTTGCCGTCGCGTAGATAAGGGGCGTCTTGCCTCCGGTATGGCTCATGCAGTATTGCGAACGAATTCGCAATCTGCAAGTTTGGAATGTGACCTCCATCCAAGTATGGACTTTACATACTGCAGCACCACTTTCTTGATCCATCCCACGGCGTTACGTAGCTCCATCTCAGCTCAGATTCGGATTGAGGTTTGTTCACCCGCCGAATTCTTTTCATCCACCCATATCTTATTACGATGCTGTATCCACTGACTGAGACGACCTTAGGTGCATGCTCGACGGACACCGGAGAATGTATGATGTGCATATCAAAGGCACGGGAGACTACCTATTGCCTTTTTCGACCACCAAACATGCACCTTCCCGTGGCACGAGCGCCAAACGCGCCTTCCTGGCTGATTGGTCACAGTGCCCTCTTGTGCAATACGACTGACTGGTGACAACATGACGAGAACAATGCGGAAACACATTTGCCATTATCTCGACAATGCCAAAAGTTTGCACGAGCGCGGCACTTGTTGATGATGATCTCGCCGGAGTTGGGGGCCGTCACATTGCATTGCATTGCAGCGCGGCTGGGAGCGCCCCTGCGAGCTCATGACAACACACCGCATGGTCAGCTCGAGCTCAGGGAGTGTCAGCTGCGGCTGTTCCTTTTGTGAAGAAGTGACAGACGAATAGCGATGCGGTATACAATGCTGGTGTATGCCCTGTTCGAGGACCTGAGATTGAGAAGGTCCGAATTGTATATACACGGAATACGTGTCGAGAGAGTCGACGCAGCTAGCTGGTCACTACATTGCTGCGGCATGCACGCGCATCTGCTTTTGTTCAGCAAATGCTTCACCGGAAGCTTGGAGGATAATGCACGGCTCGATTTGTAAACCCATCTGTACATGGTCAGTCCATATAAGAAAGTCGGTCTGATGTACCGCCTCATTTGCCTTACTTCAGCAGGGATGAGAACGCATGTTGTGTTTCCGCTTTGTGCATGGATGCTCCAGAGTGCTGTGGGATTAAGCCGTACTTCTGCGTACAGCAGCTTTGTCGGCTTCAACGACCTGCACTGCTGCTTTACGAAACCCTCTCAACGGGAATAATCGTGAATTGTACCATATTTGATTATTCCCTCGGGATACAACATCCGAAAGAAACACGTTGAGGAATAGAGGATGAAAGAACATGTCTTACTGCATTGTAGGCAGACACCGTGCTCTTGCATGCAAATCTGCCCATAGCCGACCCGTGCAACTCCCAGTCAATGCAGTCGCTTATTGCTGCTGACTATGCCTCGAGGCTCAGCTCACCGTGCAGCCTCACCGATCAGAACGTGATACGATCTGATCTGATTTGGATGACTCGCGCGATAATAAGCCACAGCGTACAAGTCCGATCATGATCCCGTCTCGACCGAGACCGAGGACACTGCAATGCATCGGTGCTTCTGCTGAATCAACTTTGGAAAAACCGACTGCATGCATGAAGGACGCTTGCTGCCGCAGAATGCACCATGGGCCTGCGAACATGCAATATGCAAGCTGCACCTTCCAGCTGGCCAGGGGCGTGTTATCGCGGCATCCCGCGGATGCCTACTGCAACCCGCAGCAGTTCCCAGCCCGCGGCTCGAGCTACTAGCTGGGATGAGCATGGTCTGCTTACGGCTCGAATGGCGTGCATACAACCGGTCTTATCCACCAGGTTCGTTTGGGTCGCGGAGTCGTCTCGAGATTGTATGTAACCGACGGTGTCATCCTCGAGCATGGTTGTATCCAACGCGGATATTCAGCATAGTATGCGACGTACATGACCAGCCTCCCTCGTGGGCTAAACACGACATTGCTACATATGCGCATTATGCATGCACCATGTAGTCCTTCTCCTTTTTCCGCCTCGTACAGCCTTACAGCCACCCTGCTGCGCTCCCGCGTTCCTTGGCTGTGCTCCTATGCGTCCTCCAGAAGGGCAAACACCGACACGCGAACCGGTGGAGGCACCAAGGGATCCAGCCAGGCAGACAAGGCACGGGCGCACGGCCAGCCGCTTCTGTGTGGCGTGCAACGTGCGGAGAACCCGCCCCATGTGCGTCCAGAACGTGCCTGGCGCGGTATGCGTGGTGTGCGGGGGAGCAACGTTCCCGCGTCGCACCCACATCTTCGGAACCAGCGTGTTAGGTAGCAACATGCACAGACAACGCGATAGATTTGTTTTTAATATCGTTCTGCTGGTGACGCTGTCGTGTGAGTCTTCGCTGTGTAGGAGATTGGACGTGACGAATGCGCCCTCGCTTGTTGCTTCGCTCGAAATACCTGTTTCATTCAAGGCAGGCTCTTCGCAGAAGTGCGCCGGCGCTGTGTCAATAGCCGCTTAAGTGGAGCCAGACACGTCAATGTCGGATTGATTGGAACGGCAGCGCCCGTCGGAGGGCCTGCAAGGAGGTATGTACTGAGAAATTACTCGTGCTTTCCCAAGGAGAAAAGCAACGAAGATCGCGGATAGTTTCTCGGCATTCGATGTTGCTGTCAATGTGGAAGGTGGCCGGCTCGCATGGCAAGTCGCTCCCAGCCTACAGGCTCGAGCAGGAGGGGTTTAAATTAGCCTCAGAATACTATGTCATACCTAGGAATACAGGTCTGAGTACGCTACACGTAATGTACGAGAGTGGAAGCGGCAAAAGTTTTCAAGTACGGCCACCGTGAAGGGGCCTGATGGTATCATTTCTATATCAATCCTGCGCAGCTATGTAGCTGTTTCGCTGTAATGCCGTCTATTCTTATGGGGAACCTTCTAGAAATGAAACTCCTCGCAAATGTTCAGGACCGATCAAGAAATACGTTCGCCAATGTGTCTCGCTGCCCCATAAGGCCAGCTCAATCAAATTGATGTATTGTTTCCACTACACCGAGAAGATGTCCTGCATGTTGATACGCCAGAACGAATGAAGAAGTGAAGATAAACATGATGCCAACTGCAGAACGGTTGACCCTCCCCCTCAATGCTCACCGAGCGCGCGGTCAGGGTAAATGGAGTATGCGTATTCAAATCGAATGTTGTCGTAGCTTCGTGAATGTACTGGTAAACAAAGGAGACGATGAGAGTACAACAAGCTTTAGAAGAATGGAGCAGTGAAGCTCAAATCAAAAGCCAAATCTAGGATATCGCCGAACCGTTGCTCCAGATGCCATGGCCGCAGGCTCACAGGCAAAGCTCTGTATGAAACTGCGCCGATGGACCTCAAATGCAAAAAAATACGGAAAGGGTATATGCGTAACAGAAGTAAAACAAACAAGGATCGTCGCGCTGTGGACTGACCCGGGGAGACTGACGCCCAACATCGATACAGGCTGGTCTTTGGCGTTATGTGCAACGTGCTAGGTTATTGACAGTTCATGAGCAGGCAACGGCTTCGTGACTCGATGTGGACGGCCCTTCCTAGAATGGTAGGTTGTATGCAACGCTGCGGCTCCTGCCGTAATGGGTCCGCCAGACCGAGGTACAACAGGAAGAAAATCGTGTAGTTAAAACTTTTTATACAACAACGAGCAGTCCTAGTGATGACGTGGGGTAGTGAACTGAACGTCGTAGATATCGTCGTAGTCTGGATTGGGTTGCTCAGAACTGCCGTTATCGCTCAAGCGTGTTTGAGCGACTGATCAAATCCAGGTCTGATTCGCGAGAGTCGCTAGTAATCCGTTCCTCTCGGCGTCTGCGCTCGCTTGGAGCTCGGCTTATCAGGCGCCTGACGAAGTTGCGTCTTGGATTGGCGTTGATGGCCTCAATCGAAGGACTGGACGGTTCAATAGAAGACCTACGAGAACCGCTCCGCTCCAGATCTTGCTCTGGGGCATCAACGATGTCCTGTTTCTTGATTTGACAGAACAAAGTTGAGAATAAATACTGCTCACCATTGCTGTCGAATAATGGCAAGTGACGGTAGCCTTGTTGGATGCTGTTAAGCTTGGCTGTAAAAGTCGCAAGAGGCGCATGATTGGTGGTGCGCGCATCGAGTGAGTTCCAGACTGTCCAGCGCACAAAGACCAGACTAGGGAAACGAGTGCGAACAGTCAATTGCAGTTCACTGTCAAAGACAGGATTGTAGCCGTTACCCTCAACAATGCGTGTTCGCTTCCGTAATGGGTTACCGATGCCGGAGAGTCCATTGCGTGCGGATGCATCTTGGCCACCGACACCCACGGCGTTGATGCCGTTGTCTTCGGCGCTGTACATCTCGAATTCCACGTAAGGATTGATATTGGCGTCTTGCGCCAGGCCTCGGGGCCTTGGTAGCTGCTGTGCAGATATGATCTTCACTGCAAACTTGACTTCCTTCTTCGGGGCTTTGCTGTGGCCCTGCGTAGGCGTTTGCTCCAGGCGCAGATCCGCAGGCTTGAGTACGTAGCCTGTGCGGTCATTTCCACTTGCGAACATGGCCTCGTTCAGCTGCTGTCCCAGATCGTATGTTTGCCAGTTCAGAGCAGCCATCTGCACGCCGCGTCTCCAAAATTTGAGAGGGTCGAAGTTGGATGAGTTGATTCTGAAAGCATGCGGGTAAACGCGCATCAAGCATCGCATGTTGTGCGCTTCCAGCAGGTGCTTTTCGCGCGAGCCAGGCTTTGTCATCTTTTCAAACGCACGTTCGTTGACAGAGAAGATATGGTTGTACGTCTGGGCCTCGCTCGATGTGAAGTCCGAGAACTTATACCCTTTGGTGTACACACCAAGATCGCCAAGAAGCCTCGTTATGCTGGTGGTTTTGGTCTTTTTAGACTTCTTGCGTTCTTCTGCTGCAGTTACTTGAGGGCTGTCGCTGTCATCTGCTGAGCTGACAAGGGCTGAGGTAGGTACAGTGTTGTTCGTTGATGTTGTCGAGGTGCGAGGCGATGCCCAGAACATAGCAGAATGTTCAGGGGGGCTCATTGAGGGTGGGCTGGGGATGAGTGGCGAATTGGGGATGACTGTGTCATTCAACTGGATGGGCCGAGACCAAGGCGAGCTAAAACTGCGTTCTCTTCGTCTTGTTGAGAGCTCGTTTGTCAGAGCTCTGGCGTCCAACTCCTCTGACGCAGCCTTGACCTTGATCAAGATTCGGTTCTTCAATTCTTCTGGCGATGGCAGAGTCTGAGAGTTGAAGTCTAGAGGCTGCAAAACCAACTTGTCGCCAAATTCTTCGCACATGGTCTTGACCATCAAAGCCTGTTGGTCCGCAGTGCAGTGTACTTCCAACGACAAGATAAGAGGATACTTGGACTCAACGAAGGCGTACTTGTTCACTACCTTGATAGTGTCATGAAACGAAATGCTTGATGTCAGTGTGCGGCCATGCACGACCACAGGCTTTCCATCACTGCCATCCCAACAGTCAATCTCGATACAACGGCATCCCTTTTGGAGCGCAGTGATGTACGCCTCAGTGCTTGACTCGCCAGCCACCTGACGTCCAAGTAGGTAGGTATTGTGCGAACAAGAGATGAAGTACTCATTGAGTGGACGGTTGAGCTGGATGTCCTTGTCGACTGGCTTGAGAACAGAGTTTGCGGGAGAGGTCAGGAAAGTTTGGAATGCAGGGAAGCTCATTGTCAGAGGCAGTGGAATGTCGCCGCCTTCTGTAGGGGTTGCTTTAGTCTTGGTGACACGTGCAAACTTCTCGAAAGTAGTTGACCAGTAGTCCAGATCCTCCGTAACGTCGATACCCTGCTCGTGCTGAAGAAAGGAGAAGAAAGTGCCTTTGTCCATCTCCACCTTCGATCCGGATTGGAAGGTCTTGTATATCTGTTTGATATCCTTTCGTTCCTTCAGGCGTCTGACAAAGTACAAGAACTGAGTCTGATTGAGCTTGCCAGTGTTCAAAGTGTCGGCTTTGTTGAAATAGATACGTAGGGTCGCTTCTGTGCAGTTGATGTGCAAATTGCGGCAGAGCTCGACTGTGCTCGGAAAGTCAAGAGAGTCCGGACCGTCGACACCGTTTGACCGCTTCTTCATTTCGCGTTGCCACACAAGCTTTGCACTCTTGTCTGCGAAGCCAAGTAGGCCTGCCATCATGTCAATGCGGTTGCGGGAGACAGACTCGAGTGTCTGAGTCCACATGTTAAATACACCAACGTCAGGGGCTATCAGATGCATAGTGCGTATGCGGCCCTTCGTCCGGGATGTGTCGGTGTAGACGATGGTGAACCAGTAGGGTGCCCAAGCTTCTGAAAGGCCGACTTCCTCGCGGTAGTGCTTGGCCTCAAGACCAGAGCGAATCTCCCGGACGTCGTCGATGTAGAAGCATTTAGATGGCCTGGAAGGATCCCAGAACACTTTCGCCGATTCCAGATCAAGGCGCAAGCTGATCTCCTTCTTCTCTTTCTTTGTGACCTTCCTCAAGACCGTGCCTTGCTCGAGGCGAGAGTTGCGGACTGGCGCTACTACAGTAGAGTCGGGTATCGAGCTGACACTGGGCTGGGCACTTGAGATACCCAGTGCGTTGATGGGCTCGCCGTAGATGTCATCAATGGCTTCCTCCTCGAAGGCGTCGAAGTCAGAGATGCAGGCCTCACCGTCGGCGGCGGTCCTGCTGTCACTGCGTCGGCGCATGATGACTGGGCCTTGACTCCTGTCCCGGTGTGCGTGTGAATTGTTCCGGCGGAACCTGTTGGGTATGCCTTGAGCACCGCGGCTGACCCTGCGAATCAAGCCTGGCCCTTTCCCCAGTGCCTCGGCCATGGCAGACGGGGACGACGTAGGACCAGCGGTCATTGGCGGCGGCAGGAGCGATTCGGGAAGGCTGTATGACGGCACGGCTGGAAGCGAGCTCGAGATCACAGGCACCATGCCCTCTGGTGTCGACTGGAGGGAGCCAGTAAGGTAGGACGGCGTGGACGCTGGGCTGGCCCGGGAGCTGGGGATATTGATGGCGGCCGTCATGCGTGCGAAGCTGGGCGACGGCGACGGCATGCGCGGCCTTGAGAGTGTGTCGTTGAACAACGACATGGTATGGTCTACAATGCAGAGAGCGTAATGGGAGGCGATGCTAGTGCTTCTTCATGGCGCAGAGGGAAACTGAAGGAGTGGAAGCGGCGGGGGCGCCAATGGGGAATAAAAGCAAAAAGGATCAACAGCCAGCTGGGGTCCAAGGTGAGCATGAGCTATGAGCTTTCGTGCATCGTGAGGTGGATTGGCGGTAGGCTGCGAGCTCGGCTACGACGGTTCGGGATGCACAAGCGCGCTGGGCGGGCGCGCAGAATGCGAGCGTATGGATGCAGGTCAGCTGGTGAGGCGGACAGGTTGCGATGAATTTCTTGCAGCGACGTGCAGGTGTGCAGACGCAGAAGCGGACGCGACCGGGGTGGTGTATTTTGGGTAGTAGCTACGGAGCGCCGCTCGTGGGGGTTGGGGTTAGGTGCAGATGCCAAAAGCGGACGTTCGCACACGGCCGCAGGACAAGCCAATGCAGCGTGTAACAATGACGGGTTGCGTGTCTGCACGCAGTGAATTGATCGTGTGAGAGTGCAGTAGGGGCTTTGGGGCTGGGCAGGCGATGTGAGTCGTCGTGGTTTGTGCCGGGCTCCCTTTGTAGGATAGCACGGCAGCGACGGAAGGCTCGTCTTGTGGAATGAACGGTCGTCCTAGGGCAGGTACGCCCAAGTGCGAGGAAACGGCGACCGGCTTGGCGCGCTCTCCTGGAAACAGGCAAGCCCGCTGAAAAATCTTTGCTAATATCGCACCAGCTCGCGCTCATCCTGCGCATCCCTTGAGCTGCCCCTAACCGTGTTGTTTGGCGGGCTCCACGCCGCTCCGTCCAATTCGATCCACCCTGGCCACGTTGGACGCGCGAGGCCTCTTCCCTGCTGGCGAGCTGCTAGCGATGCCCTAAGGTTTGGAGAGCCGCGGCGCCGGCACCGCGCAATGAAACGCTCGCGATGACGTCTCTACCGTTGCTGCCCTGGGTGGGCTCCAATCAGCAGCCTTTCTCCACAGTGCCATCATCAGGCATCCAGGACAGGAAAGCATTGTGAGCAGGCCTAACACCTGCTAAACAACGGCTGCAGTGGCTCTCACCGCATGCACCGCCATGCTGAGCAAGCGTGGCTCTGTCGGCTATCGCATGAAGGATTTGCCATGTGCTCAGCCTTGCTGCGCATACCTATAGTAAGGCACTCGGTGTCAAGTTTTCTCGTCCATCTCAGAGTCGGAAGGCACGGCAACACAACAATAGCCTATAGGTACGGCCGCAAGCTGTCTGCTGTGTTGTGTTGGCAGACAGTTAGTCCCGCGCCTTGGTCGCAGTGGTGGCCTCAGAACCCCTCACAGCACACTCATGTCGCTCGTCATTTGACCTGGCTGTTTATTGCGCTGTACCCGACTTTACCGGCCCCAATCTTACACAGTAACGGGCATGCGGCAGCGCAATGGGCGATGCATCTCACGTCCGTCCAGCTTGTTGCATGTCAATTGTTTACCGCCTGCACTGCCATCATCACATCAGCAACCGCTTAAAGCAGAATGCAGCGCATCGCAAAGTCGCCAACTGTGGCTGCCCTACAACCCTTCCTGCACGTGGCGCGGGATTGCCGTCATGTTGAAACAAGAAGAGCGAAGCCGGCACAGCGGTTCTGCCCCTGTCAATCATCCCTGCCGACTCTGTTTGATGGGCCGCGGCATTCGACGGCGCAAGAAATAAGTTAGGGATGTCTGGTCTCAACCACCTCGGATCATTCGAGAATGACACTGCCCAAGACTTGCGACTCGTTCGTGTATCGTGTAGAATTTACGCCATGCTTCGATGCGCACACAAGGCAAACTGGGTGAAACCGCGATAGGGCACAGGCGGCATTCCTGACAAGCCTTCCTATCCGAGAAAACTTGCTGCACTGCATGGCAGGGCAGACCTACACAACGCACTGAGTCGCGTGATTGCGCCGCCTTCGAGAAGCTGGCAGCGCAGGATTAGAAGCGCCCGCCCCTGAAGCCGTTTTTACGAATCAGACTTGTCTCCCCGCACGTCGATGCCATCCAACCATGTCCATGTGACCTGCTGGCGGTGTGCTATCTGCTCCTGACAAAAGCAAGCAATCCCAATTCGCCCACTTATTGCTGTGACTCCTCTGACTAACGGTAGGGTCGATGAGTTGTCAAGCTCTTCAAGCCACTTGTCGAGCACGTTCTCTGCTCTTCTTGTGTGCTAGTTCTTCGGGACATACCGAGGTGGCCCTGTGAGTCGGTGCATACGATGTGGCTTTCGTAAATGACAGGGCCATCCTCAAAATAGTCTCCCGCACGTCCCTATCTCCCTCTCTGCTCCAGAATTGCGAGTTTGGATGACACACATCAGACCCTTGACTGCACAAGTCACAGGGCTGACCATTGGACGGACCAGAGGCCGTACTCCGCTGCCTAGGATGATTTGTCTACCTTGTATAGATCATGACTACGAGGGTAAAGGCGAAAATTGCGCAACATCGCTGCATGCCTTAACGCCTACACGTACACAGAAGCACAACCCCCATCCCCACATGATGAGAAGCTTTGATGTCTGAACAAAGGGGAATTATTGTGTTGGGTATCCACAATCAGTTGGGCATTCACTGAGAAGATCATGATATGGCATTTCTCAAAGTCGGCTGATATCATGCGGAATACTAATTTCGATCATTTCTTGTAGGCTGTAGCTGTGCGCGACCAACACAACAATGCAGAACAAGAACCATCGATCATATTGCGATATTCTGAATCGAAACAAGCTCACGTCAACCCCTCCACATCAACAAGGTCAATACCCGTATCATCACTGCCCCGAATAGATGAAGGCCATCCTCGTTGCCAAACAGTGCTTCCACTCGCCTGCGCCCTCCTCGAAACATCATCCCATGCGGAGCTGATGCGCGAATTCAGGTCCCTGTAGGATGCCCTTGTATCGATGTACACCTCGCTGTCATTAGATGCATGGTTCTGCAGAGAAGCACGGTCTAAGTGCTCGCCGAGTCGGCCTGGAGACGTCTCGTCGCCCTGTGCCCCAACCGGAACGTCCTCGTCTTCCCCGCCTGGCGACCGGATACGACCCCACACAGGAGAGGATGGAACCGCCGAGGGGATCGACCGGGAAGCTGAGCATGGCGCATATTGTACGTCTTCGCTTACGCGGGAGGCCTGTCCTGATAGCGATTTGAACGGTGTAGACGGAAATGGTGTTGAGCTGACAGAAGTGACTGCGGCAGTCGGCAGCCTTGTTGATGCATAACCTTTCGTTGCTCGCGACGTTGAGTTCTCGCTCAACTTATGAGAGAGGACTGTCTCGATTGCAGATTGCGAATCACTACCGACCGCCGCAAAGGTCTGCCACAACGCCTCATCTTTGTTTACCTCCTTGACATCTACGGTTCGCAGAGAGGGGCGTGCGGTTGCAACAGGCCTACCACGTTGTCGGTGAGCGGGCAAAGAGGTGGACACTTTGGTCAAGTTGACGTGCGTTAGACTGTCCGGGGTGTTATGCCGCGGCCAGTTTGTGCAAGCATCTTTTGTGTTTCGTGCAGAAATGTGAGGCTGCGGGACGCTCATTCCGGTCCCGTTGCCGGCACAGACCTGGCCAGAGCTCGATGTGTCTGAGTCCAGGTACATCGCCCAGGGTTCTTTATCGTTGATCACAGGTGCATCTGGATGCCTTCTCGTAGCAGGATGGTGATCCTCACCGACGTTTCGGGGAGCATGTCCGCTCTTGTCTCCTGTGGCGTCGAAGGGTGCATGAACACACTGCGTCTTGCCAGCATTATGAGCTGGCGACCTTGCGTACCTAATCGGTGGCGAGGCACTTCTACCAAAGACAAGCTGGAGAGGGTGTTCAACACCTCCCACAAGGCGCGTGAGCCGATAGCTTGGGTCTGTCGCTTCGCTCGGCTTGATGGACTGAGCTTTTGGGCCGTCTGCCTCACTCTGAACATGCTCGCGTGCAATACTGTTTAGCCTTGTCACAATGATATGATGTGCAGACCGATCACGCTCAGGCGAGTAGCTCCTGTCAGACCTTGCAGGCTGACTGCCAATATATTGAGGTTTCTTAGTGATCTCGCGGCATTCAGACTGCACGCCAAACGTCACTAATGGCTGCTTTTGCTGTTCTGCATCATTTGCTTCCTGTTCGAAAAGCATAGAGTCTGAACTGATCAGTGAGGGGACGTAACTGTGTTGCATCGAGGCCACAGTTGTAACAACGTCGGACCCAATTCGAACCCGAATTGTATCGGTGGCGCCTTGAATGGGAAGAGCACCACTCATGAAGGTATCACCATAACCCTCGAGATTTACTGGACCAGATCCCCTTGTAAAAGTAACCGGGCTCCGTTGACCGGCCATTGTCCTGCGGATTTTCCGGCAGTTTTTAGATCGACTCTTCTCCATTACCGATAAGGAACCCAACGCGACTGGTGTGCTGACCGCGGCATCGATACAGTCTTGCTGTCTCAAATACCGCTTCTTATTGGCTGCAAGTAGCTGTCCTTCGTTGTCATCGTCCTCACCTTTTCTTCTCTTCTTTCGCTGCACGACTGAGCCATATCAGTCACCTGACCTCACGGTCTCGAGGTACCCAGGTACTCACCTTTTCCAGTGTCATCTCTATGTCCAGTGGTTGAATGGCGATGTTCAATTTTGTATGCTTTTCCTTCCTTCTTCGTCCATTGTTTTCTTTGTGCTTTTGGTGAAGGGCAATGGGCGTCTTCACTATACCGCATCCCAGCTGAATCGCGAGGAAAGCGTGCTCGATCCTTGGCGGATGGATCTCCCACGACGCGCCCATCGCTGTCGTGGAGGTACTCCGGGCGGAAAGGCGTGGACTGAGTGCTCGGGCTCTGCTGTAGCTTTGTGCGAGCGCGCGCAAAATAAGCTCTCTGTCTCTGCATCACGCCCTTGTTAGCATGCTTGGTACGCTGAAGAGTGCCTCCAGTCCAGTTCATGCCTGGTTGATCTATGGTGTAGTTGGTCCAATGGTTGCACACAGTTCAAGAGTACCTAGTTCGCAGTACAAATCTTAGTGTGCCTTCCACACGAGAGCAAGCCCGCGGTTGCCTAAACTTCAATTTACATCAACATTACCTCTCCGTACGACGCGAACACCAGTACCACCAGTACATCAAACTCATCAGAGTTTCATAGCAAAGTTCAAGGATCTGCTGGATCGGCGATCCTACGCTACTCATTACCTCGGCATAGTTGCGGTCTTTCATATCCTTCTCTCCACGAAAACTGTGGAGAAACGTGGAGAGCGGTCATTGTTCACCATCCACCCCATGGAGAAGGGGCGCTGATCTTTCGCGCTAGTAATGGCACGCGGACGCTACTTCAAGACACCCACCGAAACGAAGACAGATGTTCAGGAGTCAAACTTTGCAATCGACAGGACCATGTCATCGCTTCTACAGCCTCTTGCCACCTTCGACCGGACGCCGAGCACTCTACAAAACTGGCCATAGCCTGGAGTATTTTGAGTCTGATTGGCGAGTGCTGGGCAACTAGAACTGTTTTTGAGATGACTACACTGTCTATTAGACGCCTTTTGACCCTGCTTTCTCCTGATTGGATCCTTCAGACTGCTTTGGCGTCCGGTTAGATGTGACAAGAGGCTGTAGAGATAGACCACAACAACCTTTTGTTCGACTCCGTCTCGGCATGAAATCCTGAAAAAGCAGATCAACGTCACAACAAGAATCCTTCCATCCGCAGCTCGGATGTACGGCACATCAACGTCGAGTGCTGGAGTGAGACAACTCTGTCGGCTGTCATGTCCGTCTCCCACGGTACTGCGTTTACAGACGAGCAAGTACCTTGCAGAACGCGGCACTGAACAGGGACTCGTTGGACATGGCTTGCTGATTGGTATACCATGCTTAGTTGTGGAGGTCTCTAGCGACTTTGGAGAGGTCACTGGGTCGTTGATATTAACAAGTACGCTCCTCGATACCAACATGACTGATTTGAGCCGGTGAGGCGCAACACTCCTTCGCATCGCCTGTCTCCGATCGCGATTGCTTTGGCCTTCCCGATCTGGCATGATGTGTACTTCGCACGGCAATGTAACCCAGTTTTCCACTACACAGTTCGTCGCAAAGAGCGGAGCGGAAGGAATCGTGCGGGGAAGTCAACAGCCAGATGTTGCTGATATGCTATAGGCGAGACCCACAAGTCATTATTGCCTATGCAACCCTCTACGAAAAGTCGCTTACTGTGGCCACCGTTCGGTGAAACAGCCCGTCACCTTCATGGTGGTAAGACAGTTATCATAGCTATCTCCTGTTAACAAACGCTCTCATAGGACAAACCTTGTCCAATTATTCACAACTATAGCCCACTGTCTGGTGTCTTCGTTCGAGGCCGAGGATTGCAGAGCGGTAATTATGCCATGCAGCGTTATGTGATCTGTCTCGTTGGGGAAACATTCAGATGCACGTCCTACGTCAAGCGTGGTATTGACGCAGGCCTGAAGGCGGTGTTGATGACCGCCCCACAAAAGCTCAGCCGTGGAATACAGTGTCATGCAGTCTCACCAGAGGATCGAACACTCGGCATGTGAAGAAAGATAAGGGATAGACGAGCCAGCCGTCAAGCATGCATCGGTGGCATGTTGTTTGTCGCAACCAGGGCAGGTCCCTCGTCGCACCGGGACAGGTGGGATCGTTACAGCAAGACAATACACAGTACATCCAAAGAAGTGGAAAATGCAAAATATTAACGGTACGGAACATCTACCGAATGTTCAGCCTCAAGATGACTGATAGACCCTGAAGCGTGCCTGAATCTTGGCAAAGAGAATGGGTTCCCGGCTTGTTCTCGCCGGAGGATGACGACGTGAAGATCTATACTGAGCTTAGAGTGATACAACACAAGAGGCTGGTGGCTATTGGATCATTATTGCAGTGCCTTACAGGGTCTGCGGGTGCTACCTACTTGGCCCGTTTTGAGGCTCCTCTGAGAAGGCGCGCTGAACGGCGCTATGACGCCATTGTACATGCCCGGGACTCAGAAATTTGCAACATCGTTCCGCACCAACCACTTGTCGAGCGCGGCCGTACCATTTCTCGCTCCGCTTGCACCTGTCATAGGCAAGTGCTCTGTCCATCCAGACCGTGTTGCATGTGGTTTGCTGCGGTCATTACCCACTTATACTGCAACATCGCTGGGGTCGTTTGTCGAATGACATGTAGCAAATCCAGCACCACCGCCGGAGTCAGGCCAGGAGCGCGATTCGTGACAAGCCGTTTCTGTGCGAAGTTCCTGGGCTCGTTGTTGAACATCGACTATGACGCCAATGGCCCCGCCAAATCGGCGGTCTCGATGATAAGCTTCTCAGATTCAGACCAGCAAAACGACGTCAATCGAAGTGTTCTGACCGCTACAGTTGCCAGTAGGAGATGTCATATGTCATGTCGAACAATGTAGTTGTAGCTTTGGGAGTCTGTATAAAGTCTCTCGACTCCCATCGCCCGGATCCACCAAACAATATCCACAATTCCACCTCCAGTTACCCACCTCCACAGAGTACCCACTGTTCTCTCCGCTTCAACAAGGGTTTGCATACAGCTTTCCTATAAGAAGAGTACGACTGCCCGCAGATCAAAACGATATCCTCGCATCACCACACCGCAGAGCAACAATCCATTTTTGCAACACCTATACATATATCCCCAGTACCTCATCTCCATCATGTCAGCGCCTTCACTTGCGGTGCCTCAGGCCGGTCGTTTCGCGCGGCGGCTGTCCTCCATTGAGGCCACCACGGACGCTGTCCAGATGGGCCCAACTGTTGTCGTCCCCCCAAAACACCTCATGGCCCCTTCCGGAGCATCAGAGGTCGCCACTGGTTTCGGAGAAGCCAGGCAACGTCTTGACTCCCACGTCTCCACAGACTCAGGTGCATCGTCGCCAACAGGGACCCCTATTGAGACTACTGTCACGGACAAATACGCCTTTGCTTTCGACATCGACGGTGTCCTTATACGTGGCGGACGCCCGATCCCTGAGGCAATCGAAGCCATGAAGATGTTGAATGGAGAGAACGAATATGGTATCAAGGTACCTTACATCTTCGTCACCAACGGTGGCGGCAAGACTGAAGCCGAGCGCTGCATTCAGTTGAGCAAGCAGCTCGAGATGGAAGTCTCTCCCGGACAGTTCATCTGCGGTCACACTCCAATGGGCGAGATGGCCGAAAAGTATGGCACAGTCCTCGTCGTGGGTGGGGAAGGAGAGAAGTGCCGCATCGTTGCTGAGGGTTACGGTTTCAAGGACGTCGTGACGCCCGGTGACATTATCAAGGACAACCAGGATACAACTCCCTTCCGTACATTGACTGAGGAGGAGTACAAGAATTCGCGAACTCGCGACTTCTCCAAGGTCGATATTGAAGCCATCTTCGTCTTTGCAGACTCTCGTGACTGGGCATCCGATCAGCAAATCATCCTCGACCTGCTCATGTCCAAGAACGGCCGCATTGGAACCAGGTCTAAGAACTTCGACGAGGGCCCACCCGTCTTCTTCTCGCACAACGATGTTGTATGGAGTGCATCTCACGACCTCACACGTATCGGCATGGGTGCTCTTCGTGTCTCTCTTGAGGCCATGTACAAGGCTGTCACTGGCAAGGAGCTGAAGACCACCGCCTTTGGTAAGCCCCAGATTGGGACATTTGAGTTCGCTACTCGCCTTCTCAAGAGGTGGCGCAAGGACACACATGCTATCAACAAGGATATCGATACTGTCTACTTCGTTGGCGATACACCCGAGTCTGACATCAGGGGTACCAACGAATTCGACAAACACACCAAGGACGCCAACTGGTACTCCATTCTCGTCGAGACTGGTGTCTACCAGCACGGCACCGAGCCAAAATTCACCCCCAAAGCTACTGTTGAAAATGTACTCGAGGCTGTCAGGCACGGTATGGAGCGCGAGTACAAGAAGCAGCTCAGGGAGAGCATGTATGCCGCCGGTGTGATTGAGGAGGCGTAAGCCTTCAGCAGTCAACACCTTTTCAAGACTTTTCTTCCTTATTTTCCTATTGAGGCATAGCGCTTTGGCATTTAATCATTCTTCTTTTCTTATAGTTGGCCTGGAGCCTTCAACATCACAATAATGATGGAAAGTAGCATCACGATACCAGACAAGCAGAAATTGCTGTCACAGATACATCTTAGAATGCAAAACATATATCAAACCTCTTTTCTTGACCGTGCCTTCAGAGTAACTCTGTTGAACTAAACAAATTAGGTAGATACAAGGATAAGTTTGGCTGATTGGTCCCGACTTCTGGAGATTACCCCATTCCATCTGAAACCTCGGTACCAAATCGCTCTCATCATCCTTTGTTTCGCCCGTGCTCCAACATCGAAGCCAACTCCGAAACACACCCTGTACCCCTCGAGCCCAATCTCCCAACACACATGGTCCCGTGCCATCGGGTTCCGCGCGCCTAATCCTAGGATCACCCCAACGCCCGCTGATCCGGGGCAGCCTGTGCAACTGTCTGTGTGTTGGACAAGGGTGACCTTTGCGCGGCCTAGGGTCAAGCACCAGGTCCTCGGTCATTACCTCACGGCCCTCAATCAATCCTCGGAGAATTACGACCCTTGACCCATTCTCCCGTTCATGACTCCTTCAAGATCCCTTCACCAGGGTCCGCCAGAGCGCTGCGAAGTCTGGCGTGGCAACTGTGGCGATCCACTTTCCTATGCTTCCGCAATCTGTGCGGGCTGATGTGGAGTGGGCTGGAACATGTTGAGGGCTGGATGGGACCGAGACTTTGGCCCGCAGTTGCCACGTTGCTATACGTGCCTGTCTTATCGGGCGACGTACGAGGCATGGGTTGGAGTAAGAACACTCGAGAAGGATGGGATTGGATCGAGATTGGATGCCGCTGAGCGGCTGGGAAAGTGGCGATGTTTCAGTTAGGGCTGAGAAAGCTAAGGGCTGGAGGTTCAGGTGACATCTGAGTGCGAAGGGACAGAGCTGTTCTGCCTCCCTGGTCACTGGAGATCGCTGGGAGTAATGCTGAGGACCTCGATTCACGTTTCCGCGCTTTCCAGCTCCAAGCAGCTATTTTGGCGCATTGAAGAATTCAACATATTACAAGCATCAACTTTTACAATAGTAGCAGGCTCCCCAGACACGATTGCAGCATATCACAGGGCCAGGTACAACAGGCCCTGCTGGTCCTGCATCTGACCAAGTGACTGCTTGAATCCGACGAAGTGCAATGAGTGAAGCTTTCTTACTGTCTATGCCCTGAAAGATGTACTACTGTACGGTATTTTTGCGATGTTACAGGAGAAAACCACAATGACAGTTAAGGCCTGCTCGACTATATCTGCACATGACTTGGGTGACTCTGATGTGGATCTGGAGACCAAACCAAACGCCTCGGTATCTGATCATTTACCACAAGATGACACGATCGTTAGAAGT
The DNA here is from genome assembly GCA_002116315.1 of Epicoccum nigrum. Taxonomy (NCBI): domain Eukaryota; kingdom Fungi; phylum Ascomycota; class Dothideomycetes; order Pleosporales; family Didymellaceae; genus Epicoccum; species Epicoccum nigrum. The sequence continues at coordinate 529,960 of KZ107840.1, forward strand.
CAAGGTCAACATTGCATTCCTGCTAACATCTTTCATATATCACGATGGATATGTGTGACATGAGCTCGGGAGGCTGCAGCATGCGCTCACGACATGCACCACAGCGCCATCGTACAATGAACAGTAGTTTGGGACAAGAATATCAACGTCAACCATGGAAGTTGATGTCGGGTACGTACCTTGGTATGCATGGCTGCAACCTCCGGTGGACTCTGGGGGGCAGTGCCAAGGCTGCAGTTGCCTCCACATTGCCAGCTCCGACTGCCGACTGCAGCTGCGAACAGCAAGTCCACCTGCGCAACGAGGTTCCGGTCGCCACCAAGAAGACACTGGACAGGTCGCGCACAAGGAGATTATCACCTTCACTCTGGACATGGTGTGAACGGCCGCACGCATCGCCCCCACGACCCCACCCCCGCCGGCCTCCGTTGCCGCACCGACTCTTACGCACTCGCGAACTAATTATCGAACAAACACCAACCGCACGTCGCGCGCACCCACACCACCACGACCGCCGCCATGGAGGGCGCCTTCACCCACATGGGCAACCACCTGGTGTCCGACTCGGCTGCCACCATCAACGCTGGCGCCGGCGATGACGAGATCACAGGGCTGAGCGCCCGCCGCCGCCGGACTAACGACGAGGACGACGACCTTTTTGACGATGATGCCGAGAGCATGATGGACATGCCTGCAGGCGGAGCGAATGGGCAGCAGCTGGCCAAGGAAGAGGAGGAGGTCGAGTTGCCGGCACACGCTTGCGCATACTGCGGCATCCACAATGCCGGCAGCGTGGTCAAGTGCCTGGCCTGCAACAAGTGGTTCTGCAGCGCCCGCGGCAACTCATCGTCTTCTCACATCATCAACCATCTTGTCCGCGCCCGGCATAAGGAAGTGCAGCTGCACCCGGCATCCTCGCTTGGCGACACCACCCTCGAGTGCTACAGCTGCGGCGTGAAGAATGTCTTCTTGCTAGGCTTCATCCCGGCCAAATCAGATACTGTTGTAGTTCTTCTGTGCCGCCAGCCGTGCGCCTCGATGCCTTCGCAGAAGGATATGAACTGGGACACCTCGCGCTGGCAGCCGCTTATCGAAGACCGTTCTTTCCTTCCTTGGCTTGTGCCACCGCCGACCGATCAAGAGCAACTCCGTGCTCGCCACCTGAGTCCGCAGACAATCGCGAAGCTCGAGGAGCTCTGGAAGGACAATGCGAATGCGACCATCGCAGACCTGGAGAAAGGCGCAGGCCAAGAGGAGGTCATCGCCAAAGTGCTGCTCCGTTACGACGACGCTTTCCAGTACCAGAACGTCTTTGGCCCCTTGGTCAAGATCGAAGCAGATTATGACCGCAAGCTGAAGGAGTCGCAGTCGCAAGACAACTTGATTGTTCGCTGGGATATGGCATTGAACAACAAGCACACAGCTAGTTTCATTCTTCCCAAGCTCGAGCTGGGTGACGTCAAGCTTGCCGTAGGAGACGAAATGCGTCTGCGATACACTGGCGAATTACGCCCACACTGGGAGGGCGTCGGCTACGTCATCAAGATCCCAAACAACCAGTCTGACGAGGTGACAATCGAGCTGCGTACGAAGGGCGATCACAAGTCAGTCCCAACCGAATGCACCCACAACTTCAGCGCCGACTATGTCTGGAAGGCCACATCTTTCGACCGCATGCAACACGCCATGAAGACCTTCGCCATTGACGAGATGAGTGTATCGGGCTATATCTTCCATCGCCTTCTCGGTCACGAGGTAGCATCTGCCCCAATGAAGATCACGATTCCTCGCAAGTTCAGCGTACCAGGTCTGCCAGAACTGAACGGCAGTCAAATTAACGCCGTCAAAAGCGTCCTGCAGAAGCCTCTTAGCTTGATCCAAGGTCCTCCTGGTACCGGAAAGACTGTTACTTCAGCTACCATCATCTACCATCTCTGCAAAATCAGTGGCAGTCAGGTTCTGGTCTGCGCACCGTCTAACGTTGCCGTTGATCAACTGTGCGAACGTATCCACCTTACAGGCCTGAAGACTGTCCGTGTGACTGCGAAGTCCAGGGAGGATGTCGAGTCCCCAGTTGGCTTCTTGTCTCTTCACGAACAAGTTCGCATGAACGACACCAATGTGGAGCTTAACAAGCTTAACCAGCTCAAGAGCGATGTCGGCGAGCTGTCAAGCCAGGACGAGAAGAAGTTCAAGCAGCTCACTCGTGCAGCTGAACGCGAGATTCTCAATGCGGCTGATGTCATTTGCTGCACTTGCGTTGGTGCTGGCGACCCCCGTCTTTCCAAGATGAAGTTCCGCACTGTGCTCATCGACGAGTCTACACAGTCGGCTGAGCCCGAATGCATGATTCCTCTGGTCCTCGGATGTAAGCAGGTTGTGCTTGTTGGCGACCACCAGCAGCTTGGCCCTGTCATCATGAATAAGAAGGCCGCTACCGCTGGTCTCAACCAGTCGCTGTTCGAGCGCCTCGTCATTCTGGGCTGCTCTCCTATTCGTCTGCAGGTTCAGTACCGCATGCACCCATGTCTTTCTGAATTCCCTTCGAACATGTTCTACGAAGGCTCGCTCCAGAATGGTGTGACAATGCAGGAGCGTGTTCGCCGCGACGTTGACTTCCCTTGGCCGGTGGGTGACAACCCTATGATGTTCTGGTCCAATCTTGGCGCCGAAGAAATCTCGGCCAGCGGTACATCCTACCTGAACCGAACGGAGGCGCAGAACGTCGAGAAGATCGTCACACGTTTCTTCAAGGCAGGCGTGCAACCCAGCGATATTGGCATTATCACGCCATACGAGGGTCAGCGCAGCTATGTCGTCAGCTCCATGCAGGCAACTGGCAGCTTCAAGAAGGAAAACTACAAGGAGGTCGAGGTCGCGTCCGTCGATGCTTTCCAGGGTCGTGAGAAGGACTTCATCATTCTGTCCTGCGTTCGTTCCAACGATCACCAAGGTATAGGATTCTTGAGCGATCCTCGTCGTCTCAACGTTGCTCTCACCCGTGCGAAATACGGTCTCGTTATCCTTGGTAACCCTAAGGTGCTCAGTAAGCACCCATTGTGGCACTACCTTCTTCTTCATTTCAAGGAGCGCAACTGCCTTGTTGAGGGACCTCTCTCGAACCTTCAGGTCTCGCTGCTACAATTTAGCCGTCCCAAGCAGACTTACCGTGGACCGCAGCGCTACCAGATGGCTTACCAGCATGCCAACGCCATGACATCCGGCCGCCAAGGTAGCTACAATGGCGGCAAGCCATCTCGCCAGGAGTTCAACGACAACGGCTCCATTGTTGGCTACATTCCCGATGACGTGTCGTCGGTCCACTCCTCTGCCCTTGGTGGCGTTCCCTCCAACTACCCGCCGATGTTCTCCAACTTCCAAGAATCATGGCCCTTGCCTGGTCGCAACGGCCAAGGTCCTCGAGGACAGAACCGACCACCGCAAAGTGTTGCAGGCGAGTCGATCGCCGCAAGCGAGCTGACTGATACCCGCAGTGATGCGCCTGGAGGCATCAGCTTGTCCGGCCTTAACTTGAACGACTACAGCAAGCCCACGTCCCTCAGCCAGTCAGATCGTCTAAGCCGCTTTGTCGAATCGACACGCCAGGGACCCGACATGCGTGGTGGATTTGCTGGTGGTCGTGGTCTGCGCAACGGTCTCGGATTTGACGACGATGATGCTCGCAGTGTCTCCACCGCCTTCGCTAGTCAAATCGGTGGGCCTGGCAACTATGATTGATTGCATCTCTGACAGAACCTCAGGAGCATTTCCTCCTCGGGGCCTTCGACCCAAGTCCAACTGAAGTCTGATCTTCGCAATGAGACAATGTCAAGCCAGATAGCATATCTGCTCAGCGCACGTCCGTTGGCCAAGCGAGGGCGACCCAAGCCCTCAGACTCAGCGCTGGGCTCAGCCTATGATGCAGTGACCACCGACAGCACGCTCGGCGAACCAGAGGTGCTACATGGCGTATGCAGAGCTGTTCGGAGAACGGTTCGCATGCCATGTTGGGCAAAGGAGCGTGACCACGACGCACGCCGTTCATGTTTACACAGGTGAGGGGAAGCAAGTGGCCGAAGTATATCTGCAGTGGATGTGTCAGGCCGGCGTTTCTCTTTACACTCTCGCTCTGCGGTTCGCTTGTTCAACGAACATGTTTGAAGGAAGGAAAAAAAAATACAGCAATAAAATCATACTATCGATAGTTTCACCAATACATTCTTTTAGAACGAAGATATGCACTTGGAACTAACTGTCTTGAGTGAATCCTATCGATTCATCTTGCTACGATGTCATTGCTCACCACTAGTCACAGGAACGAGATGTTCTCACTTCCTGAGATATACTCACGTCTCCGACTGCCTTTTCCTTCTCCGTTCACAGACATACACTCACACAAATTCATGTTGGAGGGGTTGTGGGCGGGTCGGGAGGAGATTTTTGAGGGTGGAGGGAGAGGAGTAGGGGGGCGCTGGTGGGGATGGCGAGTGGGGAGATGGAGATGGAGGTGGGGGGATAGCTTCGATGGAAGAGATGTGATAGGAAGGGAAATGGAGGTGTATAGATTAAGTTCAAAAAGCGACGCAGCACCGCTGCATCTTTCCACCAGCACACCCGCTCCGCTAAATACAGCATGGAAAACAAACACACGTGTCACGTCAGGGCCGCTACGCCGTCCCGCTCCCCACGATCCTATTCGGACTATCCTCCTCCTCAACCGGCGTCGTGCTCCCGCTCTTTTCCAGCTCCTTCGCCCCCTTGCTCTTACTCCTTAACCGCCCCCAGCTCATGCTGCGCCTATTCTGCTGCTTCTCCATCTTGATGCCGTGGCTCCAGCGCTTGCGCATAGGCGGCCTCTTATCGTCGAGGCCGAGCAGCTGTCTGATCTCCGAGACCTCTGCGTGCCCGCGCGTCGTCTTCATGCGGTGGACCCAGGTGCACTCGCCGTGCTCGAAGAGGAACTCGCCGCCGACCTGCTTGAAGTCGCCGCCCTTGAGGGCCTTGCGCCCCGTCTTGAGTCCCTGGAAGACGGACTGCACGCTGTTAATGAGCACGTTGGTTTGCATGTATTCGGGCTTGCTGCCGAGGTCGAAGGTTCGCGTCATGCCCAGGTGGTCGTAGAGCTTGCGTGTCGGCTCGGCGTAGATGGGGAAGGGGCACCCTGTGGCTTCTGTGTACATGGGGATCAGCTCCGGGCGGCCGCAGCCGATGACGGTTATGGAGGTGGGGGTGGGGAGAGCGAGCAGGCTTTCGGGGGTTATGGAGGAGGCGAGGGTGCGGAGGTATTCCTGGCAGTTCTGTAAAGGGTCAGCATAACCACTCTGATTGTTGCGTAGGTGGGGGACTCACCCCGCAGAAAAAGTGCCGAATGAAGATGATCAGCTGCCGGGGCGCAACACCTGAGGCGTCGTAGAGCTCCTTGAACGGCCGGCTCTTGCCCTGCGCGTCCAGAATGAGCAGATCCTCAACCTTACTCAAGTCTTTCTCAGTCGGCAGGTCATTGTTGACGTGCACTGTGCCCTCAAAATCCTCTTGCTCTTTTTGCAACACGGGCGTGTCACTTGCTGGCGAGAAGGGTGGTGTATTGATGTCGTATGCGTCCATCGAGGGCTTGGGCAAGGTCTCCTCATGGCCTGACGAGTGTGGTGGTGAGAGCGGTACGGCCGTGGTGTGCGACGCAGGAGCAGCCGCAGGAGGCACGGCGCTGTCTTTGGTTTCTATTGTAGCCATAGCTGTTTGTGAGTATCGCAAGACTTGGTGCGAGGGACAATCTGTTGTGCGCAGGTAGTTCAGGTGGCCGTTGGCTGTCACGGAAGCAGTGTGTCCCGGAGCTAGAGCGCGAAGGACGATCGCGGAGGGGCTGAGCTGGCAATCAGGATCAAATGGAGTACGAGCTGACTATTGACCTTTGGAAGGGAAGCAGAAGAGGGTGTGTAGCAGTAGTATGCAGTCAGCAAATTGAAGGGTTCAGCGCGTGAGACTGTGCGATCAAACACCAAACTTGAGGCTGCGCGTCTTCTCGCGCACCAAGTTTCAAGCTGCTTCCAGCGGCACGGGGCACCACAGCGACGTCAGCGGCTACGGGCGCCCTAAAGCTGGCTCCCGCAGCCAGGTTGGTCCAGGGGCAGGCAGGCAGGCACATGGAGACGGCGCTTGGTTTAGGCTAGACGCTGCTTGGCCTCTCGTGGACGACCATCTGACAGGCGGTCGTTGCGAGTGTCGGTGAGAGGGCAGCCTCTCAATGACGCGGTGCTTCAGGTCCGTCGCAGCTGCCCAGCAATTTGGTGCCTTGCTTGCTGCAGGGCCGCCGGCACTGCCGGGGAAATCAAGGGTCTCAGCCAACCGAGCGCAAGCGAGCTCACCTTGTCACCACCACTCATTCACAGCTTACAGAAACACAACCAAGTAGTGATTGATCGGAACGTAGTCGCTTTTGCCGAATACCGCGCTTTATCCTTGTGCACTGACTTTGTGCACTGCGTCTTCCAGCTTCGAGCGGCCACTTGATACTTCGAAATGTTTCATTATAATCTCAGTATAGCGCAAGTATAGCCAATATGCTGTATAGCTATATTATAGAGCTGCGACCGGACACTTCGCACCTGTAAAGGTTTCAATCAAGTCAACGCAGACAGTGTCCGCAGCTAATCAACAATGTAGCCACCTAAGATACAATCCTGATTGTGTAGGACCTGCCAATTATACCTGAAGCACTCTGATCCAGACGCCGACCTGCCGTATGCTCCGTGTCCGGTCGGTCGTGACAAGGTGCTGTATAGCTGCTGGAACCATCAGGACCGAATGACTTCATCCATAATGCTAGCTTTTACCAACGTTGCTCACCCAGCGCGCGCCGCCTTCATCTCAATCCTCTCCACCACCTCCGCATACTTGTGGTAGTCAGGGAAGTCGCTACCCTGACAGTCCCTCTTAATCTGCAGTGCCTTCTCCCCCGTAGCCACACCCATCTTGTAATCGCCATGAGCCTCGCAGACGAGCGCCAGGTCGAAGAAGACGCCCGCGAGCCGCGCATCCCACGACCCCTCCTGCTGCAACAGCGCCGCCATCCTCAGCAGCTTGCCCACCAGCACCTCTGGCTGCTTCGCGCCCTCACCGAGTCCGAAGCCGCGCAGGAATTGCATCTCGCGGCCTAGCTCCTGGATCTCGAGGCGACGCTGGGCGCTCTTGAAGGCGTAGCTCGTTTCCTGTAGCAGGCTGTCAGCTATCGTACCCCACTGTCCAGCATCTCCACACTCACATCCTCCGCATCCCCACACGCCTCACACCCACACACAAACCCATAATGCCTCAGCTCGTACGTTCTGAGCCTCTTGTCATGCTCCATATCCACATAGCACAGCGTAATCTCCTCCCCCCTCTTCACCTCCCTCATAGTATGAATCGTCTCCCTCCCAATACCCTCATTCCACGTGAAACACGCATTAGGAACACAGCTGTGATTGAACCTTGCTGCGTTGGCAAAAACCGCCGCCCCGGAGCCCATCTCCATGCAGTTGGTCTGGAAGATGGAGATGAGCGAGGCGGACGCGCCGGTGCGCGCGGCGTGCTGCTCTTTGATGCGCTGGCACTCGCGGCCCGTGACGCTGGAGTGCGGCTCGGACGGCCAGGCGGAGAGGGGTTGGCCGTGGCCGCTGTGGAGGGTGTAGTAGAGGGCTTGCTGGGTGGGCGTTAAGGTGGAGAAGACTGCGGCGATGTCGGAAGAGAGGTAGTGCCAGATGGATACGCTGAGTAGCGGCGTGTCGCTGAGGATTCGCGTTCCTCGAGGGATGTCGGTGGTTGCGATGCAGCCGTAGCCTTTGTATGGGAGGGCGCGGATCTCGTAGAACGGGTTGTCTGAAGGAGCTTTAGCAGCGATCGCTGTGAGTGGGATGTTGGTATACCTGGCGCTACTGGGACGGTGTGAGGCGGCGACATGGTGGCGCTCTCGATGTCTGTCATTGCTGTCGAATTAAGAGTGGAAAGAACGAATGGCTGTTGGAGTTAAAGGTAGGAGTCCAAGAGCGAAAGACTGTTGTTAGCACCTACTGTAGCCAGCCGCTTTCGTTGGTGAGACTCAAGCATTCACTTCGACTCCTCAATAAGACTACAACTGAAAGGTGGGTGAATGCATTTGCCATTATTCGAAACCTGCCAAATATAAGCTAGAAGAGAAATCCCAAACACAAGTAAACCCCGAAAACGCCGCGCTGTTTTCTTCGATCATCCAAACGCCCGCCATAAATCAATAAACAATCCATTCATTGAGAGCCGTACTTCGTACTTTAGCCCCAGCTTCACCGAAACATAAGAGATATCTGCTTTCCTCCGCCTCAGCACCTTAAAAGTACTGACTACGGTTGTCTACTTCAAAGCTACCCTCTTTGGGTGTCGCCCAAGCATCCGGGCTGACCACGTCGCTATCGTCGGTTTCCTGCCTCTTCGGCTCGTACCGTCCCTGCCTAGGCGTAGGCATGTGATCTTCGCCAGCAGGGTAGATGCTATCTGGGCTGGGAGTCGGGTACTTCGGACTCGTGGCTGCAACCGTAGAGCGGTTTATAAGTTTGTTGACGAGGTCGTGGAGCGCCGACACTTCATGTTGCAGTATCAGCACACGCGACTCGAGCGCCAAGCGCGCGGTGCGTTCGACGTCCAACTGCTTGTGCAGCGATGCCAAGTCGTCTTTGCCTGTCTTGTCGTCCGTGTGCGTCAGTGGTGGTGAGGGCGGACTGGTCTCGTATGCTAGGTTGCTGGATGCGACAGGCTCGCGCTGATGTATGCTGACGGTAGAGACCGACCGAGAAGTGGATCGTGTGCGAGTTCGTAGATTGCGGGGTGCTGACTCCAGGATGATCGTCTGACGACTGTTATGTTGCGAGATGCGACGAAGCGAGGAATCAAGAGTGTGAACAACCTCCTCGAGATGCTCTACGCGATCTTCCATTGAGAGGCGTTCCGGGCTTCGAGTGGGAAGTGGTGGCCCTTCTAGCTGAGCGAGGGTTGCAGCGTGTTCGCGCGGACTGCTGGGATCCAGATTGCCAAAGTTAAACGCGGACACAGGCGGGTGCTCAGGTGTCTCCCAGGCGTGCGCTCGGGCTGCGCGCTCAGGAGTACTTGGTCCTTCAGCTTGCGGCGTGGTCTCATTAGGTGACAGGTCATCTGGTCCAACAAGTGTCGCGCTCATGCCTTCATGGATGGACTCGCCCTCTGACATGATAGGCCCTTTCGCGTAGACACTTCTTACTGTTTCAACTGTGTGCGCAGTCTGAGGTCTCGTGTTTTGGCTGTACAACCCTGCTGAGCCATAACTATCTCTCCAACTCTTGATAACTTCGGTCCTACTCTGACGTGGTGACTGGGCTTCCGCTAGTTCTCGGAGAGCACCTGCACTTCTGGATCTCCGCCTGTTTCCAATGGAGGTGCGTGCAGCATTAGCAGGGCCCGACAAAGCGATACCAATGCCAAGCGGAGCGACAGGTTCGTCATCGGTTCTCTCTTCCCACGTCGACAATCGGCCACGCGGTTCATCAAGACTATGTCGTTGCGCTGCGCCGCCATGAAGGTTTGGTAACGTCGCTCTTCTCGTCCCAAGATCAGGCCGATGGAAGTCGAACCTCAAGTATTCGTGTGGTGGGCTTGCCGGTGGCGCATTCACATTCATAGGATACGGTAGGTTGACCAGTGGATGCGGCGGCTGCAATTCCTTCACGGTCAAATCCGAGATCCTCTGCGCATTATGTTTTGGCGACTGTTGTGGCGCTGGTGCTGGTGCTGTCTGCGACTTTTGTAGCATCCCAGGATCCTTCTAGGCGTTAGCAAAAAGCAGTCTAGCAATGTTCTGTGTAACTTACGCTGTGCTGATAGCTGTGGCCCCGGCGCGATGGCTGAGAATCCCGTTCCACGTGTCGCTCCTGCGACTCTTCTCGGTCCTTGCGTCCGAACATCTTGCGGAACACACCTCTGATGCCACTCTTGCGCTTCTGCTTTTTCGCGTTCATAGCCGCAGTCGAGTTTGAAGTGCTCTCGGGCGTCGCTCGGAAAGGCGTAGGCGGTGTGTGAGATCTTGGCTGGAAGACGCTTTCTCGTTGTCCAGCAAACGTGCCGTCTGTCGGATGCATGCCCAATGGTGACCTCAGGGGCGCCCGGGCTGGATGTTGATCGTGGAGTTCCAGTTCCTGCCGTGCAAAGTCCTGGTCCCGACTGGCGGTTTTTATTACTATCTCTTCAGTCGGATCCTCTGGCCGTAATGTTCCCTGAGAATTCAGGACCTGTCGTATTGTTTGTGGGAGAGGCGTGGGTGTGTCCAAGGCCTCGGCCTTCTCGCCATGCTTTTCAGCATATTCCCTCTCTTCCTCATCACTTAGCGGTGTGTCCTCTTCGATAGGTATCGGCCCACTAATCTTGAGATCGCCCCTACGGATCGCCTCCACTTTCCAGCTCGCACTGCGAGGGCGCTGCAGACTGCCCTGCACACTCATTCTGACGGCAATGGAATTCTCGCGCAGGTGCATGCGAACCGGCGACGTGCTGCTCTAATAGAGCAGACTGTGGAGAATACTTGCAGATGACCTTATGCAGATGAGATTGCACTTGTGCAGGTGTTGCAAGGTAGACCCTGGTGAGAAATGTAGTACAAACCACCGTTTCCCAGCGTCACCGTTGCGCAATCAGGGAAGTTACTCGTATGTAACTACACATCAGAAGGCCACCCTAGCGCAATGTATATGTACGAGCCAAGTAAAATGGGCTCGATGGACGAGAATGAAATAGATGGCTGGCAATGCGGAAGAAAATGATCTATGTATCCCAGGTCTGTCTTTCAAGCGACTAAGCAGTAAATGTCACAAGAAAAGGGCTAAGAATAGTAAACAGACGAAGAAGATTTGATAACGAGCGACGGAAGCAGAACAATAGACGTTAGAAGAGAAGGACGGGGCGTCTGAAGGAATAAGTATCAAACAGCAGCGTCATGTAGCAGGGGCTAAGGCGGGGTGAAGAGTATCGATAGGATGGAAGGGGGAGCATCGCCGGTTTCTGCGACAGCGTCTTCTCTAATAACGACAGCTTCGCCTCGGCGAGAGCCCGCAGAGTCAGGCCTTGCCGGCAATATGCTCAAGGACGTACCCGCTCGTGCAATTTGCGTTGATTTGCGTGGGGTGCACGGTGCGAGCATGCCCCAATCGATACAAATCGTTACCGAGAGGTGTGCTATCGTCCTCTGAAACAAGCCACGCCGCGCTTTTGAGCAGCGACAACTCGGAGCTGTCCCCAAAGAATCAACGTGGCGCCACAGTTGCACCCTTCACGGGTTCGCGTCAACAGTCGCGTTTCGACGGAGCTTCCCAAGACAGCAGTTTGACTGGTGTGTGCGGGCTGCTAGCGCATGTCAAGATCCCTGGGACTGCAGGCATGAGTGTTTGACCATGGACGGCCGACAACCCCAAGCATTGAGTGACAGCCTCCAGCAGGAACAGATTGAACAGACCTTATGCGCATGCAGCCATGAGCCCCTCCAGTCTCGCTTGACGGCAGCACCGAGACGCCGGAGGCGCAATCATGACGACTTGCTGTCCGGGGTGCTGTTCGTGAGAGGGCGAAACGTGGTTGCACAAACAACTCGGGGCTCAACGGTCGATAGTACCGACACCACGGTCCTCGCCTCGCTGGCTGCAGCGATTGCACTCTCAAGACACAAGTGTCGGCGTGGTACGATTCTGATTCGTACTGTCATCGTTATAGCGTACCATGCGTCCAAGTAACTTTGGACAGTTACGAGTCCGTTACTTTCGTAATTTCAAAAGTATAACGTCGGCTCCGTGGAACGCTATATGCTTTGGCTAGAGATGCAGGTCATTCTTAGCGCTGCTGCACCTCTCTCGTTGCCATAACCAGAAACATTTCCTTCAATGCGCCTATCGCAAGACCTGTCTGGCCTCTACACCGGTCTTTGTAGCAGGCCTGACCCCCCCAGCTGCACTTGTCAGTTGGTATTTGACGCTCTTGACATTCGACACCAATCAATGCGTGTTGTCCACGCGCTGCAGATCGATGCCAAGTGCGACCTCCACTCTCATGCAGCATCTCGGCCTGTCTCGCTTGTGCTCGCCTCTCTCAACAGCGTCTCAAGCCTTGTTGCTTTGCTGCGCTGTCCACTCCACTCCCCCATCCTGTAACCGGCTTACCCCAGTCTCTCATCCAACGGTCGCTACTGGTCATCGTACACATCTGTAAGGTTGGGATACCTCAAATCAGCGTTTTCTTCGAGGAAGTCCATCCACTGCTTCAAAAACGCGCTCCCCCTGAGGTGTGCGTTAGCATTGATCGAAAGCCAACGGCGTGCATGATGCCGTAACATAGGGGAAACGGTAGCGAGGCGTCAGCGAAGCGTGGCTTGCAGGCAGGTGCGGGATGGCCCTAGTCTGATTCGCACGAGCGTCTCCGCAATTCCTTTTCACCACATGTTTGAATACGTCCTTCAGTACGCCACAAGGTCCTCCACCCCTACCTCTATAACGAAAGAAACAATTAAATCGCAAGCTGGGGCACACGTACTTGCTGATCGTATCGCTATCCCCGACTATACAAAGATGTCTCTTTGGTCGGGTCATGGCGACGTTTAGTCTTCGTTTCTCGCCAAGGAAACCAACTTCGTGTTCAGGATTACTGCGCACTGTACTGACGATTACAGCTTCTTTCTCTCGGCCTTGGAAGCCGTCCACAGAGCCGAGTTCGAGCTGTGGGTACTTTTCTTTCAGTAGGCCAGCGAGCAGTGCTAGCTGTGGCGTAGAACGGTCAGTGCGGTTTCTACGTTGTCGTGTTGCGTGGCATGACAAGGATCCCTTCTACCACTTCACCGATACGGACCGGCGCGGCCGCTATACGGTAGAGATGTACGGGAAGAGATCTGGAGATCGCATGAAGATGTGAAATGAGTACGTACCTGCGCATTGTACGGTGTAATCACTGCAATATCCTCCTCCTTCACACCAGCTGTGATCAGGTTCTTGACGTGCATCTTCACCAATGCCGCTTCTGCCTCGTTGCTTTTGCTGTCGCCCATGTTCATGCCCTTGCTGCCCTTGCTGATGACGCCCTCATCCTCCAGTTTCTCTGGAAAGTCACCACCTTGCGTGTCCCAAAATACCAAGGGTTCTTTGGTGTCATCGGTTTCTTCAACGTCATATGGTAAGCCTGTAAGTAGCCGATCTTTCACGGCGTCTGCGGCAATGAGTTGGGAATCATACAGCGCGTCAGAGGGGAACCGCATTATAGTTTCATGCATGCGGTACTGGGTTGTGAGCATATGCTTGATGTTGGGGCCATGGAGCGCGAGTAAGCGATCGAAGAGCGTGGTTTCAAGCGTGCTGCTGATACCAGAGGAGTCTGGGCCTCCACTAGCTGCAGCTTTCTTCGCGATCTTTGATTCCTTGGAATTCAGCGACTTTATGGTTGGCGGGAGCTGAAGATGGTCGCCTGCAAGGACGAGTTTGCTGGTCTTGACCCATAGTAGAGGGACCCAACATTGAGCTTCAAGAGCTTGGCTGGCCTCATCTACAATAACGACGTCAAATTCCTGGCCTTTCAGGTGGAAACCGCCTGCTCCATGTAGTGTTGCAAGAACAACATTGCTGCCACCAACGAGGTTGTTCACACAACCCTTCTCTCGCTCTCGATATTCTCTTCGTAGCTCTTTGAGTTCATTGTAGATCTGCTTCTTTTCCCTACCATTGCGTGTCTTGCGTATGGATGCCTGCTTGTCGTCCATCTCCTTCCGTACATCCTGCACCAAGGCTGCAGCTTCTGACGTGCGCGTTAGAACATCAAGGGAGTGGTTCAATACAGATGGAAGGAGACGAGCTGGATGACCCAGCCGCACCATATTGACTTTGTGGGAAGCAAGTCGCTCGACAATGTTGTCTACTGAGATGTTGGATGGCCCGCAAACAAGAAGACGGAGGTTCTGCTTCAACATCTGCAGGATCAGCTCGATCAATGTATGTGTCTTACCCGTACCTGGCGGACCGTGGATAAGGGCAACTTCTCGAGAGGCCAGGACGAATCTGATGGCTTCCTGCTGACTATCGTTCAAGCTCGGGTCATTGAACTCCAGCTTGTGCAGAGGATGTGAAGGGTCCTGAAAGTCAGACGGCAGGGGCGAAGGCGAGTCTTGTCCAAAGAGCACTCTCATGAAAGGTGTGTACTCCTGCTCACCAAGCTTTTGTAGTCTGGTCATGGTCTGGTTCATCCTGTCACGTATGAGCATGCAATACAGGTGGATGACATGTCATGTATTGCTGGAGATGCGTACCTTTTGTAGGTAACATCATTCGCCAGCTTGACTCTACGTGGTGTATCAGCCTCCGCCATAGCTTTGTGCATCTCCTGTACGAGACTAACATCCACAGCTTGTTCCCTCCGGGGACGTCTGCATCTTCCTTGTCTAATACAATCTCGATGTTCTCGCGCCGTACCCGAAGTACGACGCCCTCCGCACCCTTTTTCTCTAACTCCTTCTTCTCCGTCTTCTTTGCACTGCCTGCTGGCTGATCCGCGACTGCCACAATATCGCCAACGCGTATGCCATGCTCGGGTATCTCGGGTTTTGCGCCTTTCGTGACAACCGCAGGGTCTAGAGCAAGCTCGACAATGGTCTTTCCACCCATTCCAGTGCGTACAGAAGAGACATTGAGGTTTAAGATAGCCAAGCCGCCACGGGCGAGGGCCGTCGGTGTGTGCGAGGATAGCAGGGCATCTGTCTCCGAAAGCTCGGCTTTAAGCTCTGCGTCGAGCAGTGTCAGTTGAGAAGCGGCGAACTCTGGAATGTCTGTGGCTTTTGGCATTGCAGTCAGTGTCCAGTTTTGGTTTGTGATGTTCAAGGCGCAGTGTAATTGCTGTGGAAGGTTTGTAACTCTGGTGGGGCTGCTATGACGCGCAGGCCCAAGCAAGCGCGATGCGCGTGTGAGATGGTTCTTGCAGCAAATCTGCTCTTTGTTAGAAGCACCCTTATTACTATAAGTTGTCCTCAGAGATCTTTGGCAAATCATCGCCTGCTGGTTGTAGACCAAGTCGCATCTGCTGCTAAATCTCTGAAGCTAGATTGCTGAATCATCAAAACCTCTCTTCACAGTCCCAACTGCTGATGACAGGAGAAATGAAGATATGCGCGCAAGAGCCTAACATCGTCTTCCATGCACCCAATTACAGGTTGATATCTCGATACCTCGTTGTGCCGTGCGCGGTGTTCTTTGTAGCTATTGGCATGCTTCTCGGTCTTGCAATGTGACATGCTCGGCTTAAAGGCTCTAATCTTGCTATGGAGAGCTGCAGTGATACAGTTGCGCGTGACTATTTAACCGCTTTGCAAGATTTGAGCACGAAAGAACATTCTACAGCCCGCTATCAGTGCATACTCACACGCGATCGTGAAGATGCACCGGAAGGGGCAACTTATTCCGACCAAGTGTAAGGCGTCGCGCCCCAACGCGCTCCAACTCCACCCTCATATGGTAACCAAGCCCCGTTTACGCTACCGAATAGCAAGCAGCGGCAGTTGATTGCGCTGCAAATGCGCCTGTTCCGAGAGCGGCGCGAACTTCAGCCTCTTGGAGCGAGTGTTGCGCGAGAGACGCTCGTGCAGACCGAGCCTCAGCCGCGAATGAGGGGGCTTTTTGGCAGTATGGAGGGGCACCGGCAGATGACGATGCTGTTCGGAGATACCCCACATCTTTGAATAAAAGGCCGGGAGCCCTGCCAGAGCTTGGAATAGCTCCGACTAGTCTTCTCACTTCTTCTCACTTCTAATCGTCTCTTCAATCTTGAGACTATATTCCTCACCTTTTAGATACCCTTTGAGTTCACTGCATCGTCACAATGCCCGCCGATACCGTTGGAAAGGTATGTTGACAACACCACAACACGCCATTGGAGACACACAAGCTGACAATTCAACAGACCATCACCTGCAAGGTTCGTTCTGAAGCTCCTGTTCTTTCAGTTTCGCCTTTGGACCGCGTTTTGCGCTGTCCTGCCCGCTTTCTGTGACCGCATCTCAAGCTTGGCGCTTGCGGATCCGCAGAAGAGTGTACAGGGATTGCATAGCGGAAAGGCGCGGAGCTCGAGAGACAAATCGCGGGACGTCACACTTACAATGCTGACTTCGATAGGCTGCCGTTGCCTGGGAAGCCGGCAAGGACCTCTCCATCGAGGATATCGAGGTTGCTCCCCCAAAGGCCCATGAGGTCCGCATTGAGATCTACTACACCGGTGTTTGCCACACAGATGCCTACACATTGTCCGGAAAGGACCCTGAGGGTGCTTTCCCCATCGTCCTCGGACACGAGGGTGCTGGTATCGTTGAGTCCGTCGGTGAGGGCGTCACAAATGTGAAGCCTGGCGACCACGTCGTTGCTCTCTAGTACGTGAACACAGTCAGTCAAGTATACGACGGCAGCTAACACCTCCTAGCACACCAGAATGCAAGGAGTGCAAGTTCTGCAAGTCCGGCAAGACCAACCTGTGCGGCAAGATCCGCGCAACTCAGGGTAAGGGCGTCATGCCCGACGGCACCTCGCGCTTCAAGTGCAAGGGCAAGGATCTCCTCCACTTCATGGGAACCTCCACATTCTCCCAGTACACCGTCGTTGCGGACATCTCGGTCGTCGCCATCACCGAGAAGGCCCCCATGGACCGCACCTGCCTGCTCGGCTGCGGTATCACAACCGGTTACGGCGCTGCCGTCATCACCGCTGGAAAGGGTGGTGTTGAGGAGGGCTCCAACGTTGCTGTCTTCGGTGCTGGCTGCGTCGGTCTGTCCGTCATCCAGGGAGCCGTGAAGAACAAGGCCGGCAAGATCATCGTCGTCGACGTCAACGACTCCAAGGAGGAGTGGGCCAAGAAGTTCGGCGCCACAGACTTTGTCAACCCCAGCAAGCTCGGCTCGCAGAGCATCCAGGAGAAGCTCATCGAGATGACCGACGGCGGCTGCGACTACACATTCGACTGCACAGGCAACGTCAACGTCATGCGCGCTGCGCTCGAGGCCTGCCACAAGGGCTGGGGCGAGTCCATCGTCATCGGTGTCGCCGCCGCCGGCCAGGAGATCTCCACCCGTCCCTTCCAGCTCGTCACCGGCCGCGTCTGGAAAGGATGCGCCTTTGGTGGTGTCAAGGGCCGCACACAGCTCCCCGGTCTCGTCGACGACTATCTGAATGGCGACCTCAAGGTCGACGAGTTCATCACCCATCGCCAGCCCCTCGATAAGGTCAACCAGGCCTTCAGCGACATGAAGGCCGGCGACTGCATTCGCTGCGTCGTCAACATGCGCGAGTAGATGCTAGTGTTGTGTTAGTTGTATAATTTGCGAGATTTCTGATGATGTAACGAGTCGTATGGAGAGCATGATGGCGTTGGGGATATCGCGCCGAGATATTCAGCTTGGACTTGGAGGGACAAGTGGATTGGCCTACTACGAATAAAAAAAAAAGTCCTACTCTTATGTCCATGTCGAAAATGTGATGTATGTGACGTGTTGTGTGTAGTGCAAAAATGATGGTACGTCCAGCGGTCGCCGTCAGTTGTAACTGCTATGACATGCGAATATAACCTCTGGCGGATCATATACACAGAGTCGCGTTGAATGGACGAGGCATATGCTGATGTGATTGGAAGCCCAGCAAATTCATCATCGTTAGTGAAGCCGGATTAGAATGTACGTATAGGTACCTGCTTCGAAAGCGGGACTGGTGAGCAATCTTTTCATGTTTTGTATCTACTCTAGATCCAGCCATCTATCATGCCCAGCTCACAGAGTGATCTCGCCCTGAAACTTGTCCGCGGTGACGTGCATGAAGTTCGCCCTCAGCGGTGTCACACTCGTGAAGCCCTGCGCAACCGCCCAGCCGTCATTCCCAGGCTCGCTGTTCTCCACACTCTCGTACACATCCTTGAACTGCGGCGCCCACTTGAAGTGCTTGTGCGTGTACCTCATGTGCGGCTGCCCACTCGGCGTTGCAGTGCCCGACCCGTTCTTGCTGTCTGGCAGCAAGTCGTTGTTCGAGCGCAGTTCTTTCTTGGCGTGCTTCTCCTCCTGCTTGCGTATCTGATTCTCGATGTCTGCTGGCGAGTCGTCGGCCTCGGATGGGACCTCGACGACCTGGAAACACGATCCTGACTTCCAGGTGTTCTGCAGCATGTTCGTCCATAGGATCTTCCTGCTCCCTACGCCCTCGACCAGCGGCACGTTCACTGTGTACAGATGTGTGTTGGCGTCCCAGTTGTCGTACAGGTGCTGGATGAGTTTGGCGCTGAGGTCGGAGGCGCCGCTGATGATGGTAGCATCGTGATTGCGGTCGAAGAAGGCGTAGGAAAGAGCAATAGACTTGAAGCCACAGACAGCAGCCTCCATAGCACCACCTATGGTGCCAGACGACAGCGAGAAGACGGCGGTGCTGTTGCGGCCATAGTTGGGCCCGCTCACAACCAGGTCAATGGGCCCTCGCGAGTCGAAGTAGTGGTACAACCCAATCTGCGCGCAGGATGCGGGGGTAGAGTCGACAAGAATCCATTCCTCCTCTGTCGAGTCTGGTGGCAGAGGGGTGTTGTGGGTGGTGCCGTGGTTGGTGAGGCGGCCTTCGCTCGTCGTTTGCAGCGGAGCGGGACGGTAGTAAGTGGGCTTGATAGCTTTGCCGACAAGATGGGCTTTGCCGATCCACGAGCGCTGCGTGTGCGGGAGGACGACGCTGACTGTGTGGCCGTAGCTCTGCAGTGTCGATACCAGCGAGTGGACGTACGGGGAGGACTGGTCCGAGGGCGGGCCGTCGTCGTTGGTTACCTGTGGGCGTCAGACTTGCATGCTATTAGAAATGCGTGTTCCAAGCTTACGAGGATGTGCATCTTGGGGTTTGGTAGGATATGTTTATGCAATTGGGTGTGGTGGAATGCTGCAGCAGCTCTGGAGGGGCAGCCAGCAAGCGGTGACGTGCTGTGCAGTTCCGATTCGGAATACGAATGCGTCGCGCTGGTAATTCGCTGGAGCTGGCCAGCTGTTCACACTTCTCTTGACCAACATCCGCATTGGTCGATTCTGCTGTCGCCATGCATCAGGACGAATGAGCCTCTGAGCCTGTCGGCAGACGGTCATGCTCTGGCAACGGTACCTGCATATCGGGCGCTACTCCATACTGTCGTAGTGCTGATGGCTGGAGACGAGCCATACTAGCCATGGCTTACTCAAAGAATGAAGCACTGACTACCCCAAGAAAAGAAGACAAGAGACCCGAATGTATTGAGACCAACGCAGGAGCCGTAGAGTAGGTAGTTCACTACCGGACGATCCATCCATCTCCTGCCTCGACTATACATCGCCGCACTATCTCCGGCTCCTACACTGGCCCCTCCCTCGTCCGACCTCCGCAGCCGACAGTCAAACGTATGTGCACGGCATCGTCAAACATGCGGAAACAAACGGCAGCATTGCAATTCGCTATGAATGGTAGCGCGATATACCCGCCGGCGTCGCAGTCCAAGAGCCGCACGCTCTGAGCCATCTATTTTCGGCTTTGTAGTTCGGGTCCCCGCCCGTGCCCGCCATGGTGAAGCAGCGCGACTGAGGAACCGAAACAGAGCACCGAAACATCAAGACAGTAAGAAACATATAAGGTAAACACGTCTGCTGAGGTTACGATGCATTATAATCATCTGCTTCCATCCTCCACTTCCACCACTGCGCTTCATCTCGACCGAGTCGCCGCACTTTCCCAACTAGCCAATAGGACTATCTCGAACGTAAACACGTGACCTTCACTTTCCACAGCCAAAATGGTCGTCACAGTTCCCACAGCTTCGCTCCACGGGCAAGTCGCCCTCATCACCGGCGCCGGTCGCGGTATTGGCCGTGGCTGTGCCATCGAGCTCGGCAAGCGCGGTGCCTCCGTCATCGTCAACTACGTCTCTTCGGAGGGCCCAGCCCAGGAAGTGGTCAAGATCATCGAGGGCTTCAACAACGGCGCCAAAGCCGTCGCCATCCGGGCCGATGTCAGCAAGGTCTCTGAGATCAACCGTCTGTTCGAGGAGGGCAAGAAGGCCTTTGGCAAGATCAACATTGTCATGTCCAACTCTGGCACTGAGAGCTGGGACGTCACCGAGGAGATCACAGAGGAGAAGTACGACCACGTCTTCAACCTGAACACTCGCGCACAGTTCTTCGTCGGCCAGACCGCCTACAAGTACATTGAGGACAACGGCCGCATCATCCTCATGAGCTCGATCGCCGCGGGCCTGCTCGGCGTCAAGGACCACGCACTCTACAACGCAAGCAAGATGGCCGTCATTGGCTTCATCAAGGCGTTCGCTACCGACTTTGGAAAGCGCGGTATCACTGTCAACGGTGTCGCGCCTGGCGGCATCAAGTCGGACATGTTCACACAGAATGCCTGTAAGTCAACTCCAACACCAAAAGGCTATCCAGAAACTCAAACTAATCCAAACAAGGGCACTACATACCGGGAGGTACCCCTGAATGGCCAGCTGAGAAGATTGAGACTCTGATGGCAAACCACTGCCCTCTGGGGCGTTGTGCTGTGCCCGAGGATGTGGCGCGGGTGGTTGCTTTCCTGGCGAGCGAGGATGGCGGCTGGGTCAACGGCCAGGTTCTGACTATCTCCGGTGGCTCCTCGCAGTAGAGCATTCGTTATCTGTGTTGTTAGCGTTATGAACAAGCATGAAATATGATCGTTGATATCCTTACGGTGTGACTTCTCCCTATGCGTTCTGGATGCTGTATGTTCTTGCTCGTCTATGAGGAATTAGTGTCTGGTCACGCGAGCAATCAATAGAGACTTTCTACTCGTAAAGGCTACGAGTGGGGAATAGTAAGAAATAAACGCAGCCATGAGATCATGTAGTCATCTTGACAAGCTTTACGGGTATCTAAATGATACCACTCAACACTGAAGCATTTCAACTAAAGGACATAATTGCTGCGTTTCTCGGTTGTCTTGCCACCAGACATGAAGAATACGTGTACACCACATAACCACACATCATGCAATGCATTCTATGGCTATGTTATGGTTTTGTACGTGGTTCCGGGTAGACGTGTTATTGCCAACACAGGAGATCCACTGACCCAATTCCGCAGGACAACCAGTTCATCTTTGAGCGTTGGACAAACGAGCCGCCCGATAAGATGAATGTGCGCCAAGTGGTGCCAGGACCCGCTGACTTCGAGGTCCTCCGCCGTCTTGACAAGGAAGACAGCTGAGGCACCCACCCTTTTGTTGGTCCAGATTGGCAGTGTATCAATTGCATAATCATGAGACTAACGCCCCTCTCCGCAGTGGTAGAAAAACCTACTAGCAAGCTATGAGTCTCGGCATGGTAAAGGGGAAAGAGGCAGTCATGAAGCACCAATGTCATTAAAATGAAAAGTCGTAAGCATCTACAGCAGAGCCGTCATCATCAACACTCTTCCGTCCTACACAGAAACCATAGTGTCAACTCTGAGCCCACTGTCTCCTCTTGACTACAAAGGAAAAACGTAGCTACAAAAGAATAAGTCTTAGAGAGCAGGTGTCCTTCAGTATTTCACTTCGCCAGCCCCCGCCTCTTCCCAGGCATTACCGGCGCCCTCTTAGCCGCCTGCGCAGGCGCCTTACCAAACTGCTCGTTATTCTTGCACGGCCCGCCAGAGGGACAAGCATGGTAGATGCTCATTCTGCTTGCGCCACCGCAGATCTGGTTCGCGTTGCCGCTACACTTCATGACGCAGTTGCCCATGATGCCGTCCTGAGGAACGTATTTAGGATTGAGCTGGGAGCTGCACCAGCACTCGCTCGAGTACTCCAAGCCGGCATAGAGGAAGCCTTTGGTCTTGCAGAAGTCAACGCATTGCTCGATTGTGTTGTCGCTGCGGCCGTAGGAGGCGCCGGAAAAGGCGCGGCTGGATACATTGTCTTTGCCGCATCCCACGTACTCCCAGCCCTTGGTCGCGATGACGTCTGTGTAGTGCACGTTTCGAGGGCCAAGGGTCACGCCGTCGTTACACTTCTGCGGTGTTGCACGGTCAGGTCCGTATGTTACTGGGTTGCACCCGGGGAGTTTATCGAGAAGACCGTTGTTGACCTCATCAACGAGCTCTGGGAGTTGGCAGTCCTGTGTTTGCTCGCCAGTAAACTGTGTTAGTGGAGCACAACGCTCGACTGATCCGGAGTCGTCATTGCATTCGTCAATCGCGCGCTGCAGTGTTGGAACATCCCAGCCATTGAGGAAGTCTCCATGGTATCCGTACCCAGTGGCATCACCTTGAGCAAAGACGAATGGATGCTGATCGCCGTTCCACTGGTCTTGAAAGCGGCCCGTGTCGTAGAGAACCTCGTAGAAGAGGGAGATCATATGGACTGGGAACTCAGGGGGGCAAGCGCCAGTGTTGTACTCTCTGCCAATCGGGTAAGACATGTGAGATTTGTGATCCGGAGGGTCGAGGTCTACCCCATTCCAGCATGCTGGGAAGAAGACTTGTGCGCGCAGCCCGCCAGGGCAGTTGAAATTTGGCATCTTGTTCGTCTCTGGACCACCAGGCCCGCCAAGACAGTTGAAGGAGATAGCGTTTGCGGCAGAGTTGTTGCCGTAACTGCGTGTGAAGGGGTCACCAGCTACCATACGGAAGCCTTTTGGGAAGGCAGTCAACTTCTCGGTTTTGTTGTTGCCCCGACGCTGTAGGTAGTAGACTGCCATTCCGCCGTTGGTATCATTTGGATCTCCAATCTCAGGCACAGGCATGAATGTGCCATTCTTAAACTTGACGAACAGCTGAGGGGTCCAGTAATTCGACATGTCTTGCTGTAGTATGTCAAAAACAGCTAACATAGGTTGCCGGGGATCGCACTTACCTTGACAGTACACGACGAACAGTTCGCCGCTCTTGCGCTTTCATAAGTCATCGTAGGTGAAAAACCCGCTCCGCCTGAGACTGTATGTACATGACCAGAAACAACACCCGGACTAACGATAGGGTCAAGACGTGCTCGAACAATCCGTCCTGGACAAGACATGCGGAAAAACGCTTCTGAAGACCCCGCAAGGGCAGCCAGAGCGGACAGATAGCTGATATGCATCTTTGCTTGATCGTATCAGAGGAAGTGTGGAGGTGAGAAGTGATGACCTGTTCACAGTGGGAGACTGTCGATATAAGTAGTGAGAGAGAACAGGGTGCAGAAAATCCCAGGGCTGGTACACCCGCGCGCGTTCGTACAACCGGCGATGAGACATAAACCTGGCTTGCGATAGACTGACTTTGGTTTCTTGCAACGGCAAAGCCCGAGAAATCAATAGAGTAGTGGAGTTGTTGTAGGAGCTTAATTTTTGGCCTTGGTGCACCAGAGCGAAGTCAGCACCAGGTCAGGCGAAATGGTGACAGTGTGGCGGTGGTAGCGAGCTTGACTCCCTCTTCGGTTCTGCCCAGTGTAGTCGTCATACGAGTTTCTCCACCATGAGATACTATCGCGTGCTGCAATGCAGTGGCACACATTCTGATATTTTGCCCTAAGCGATGGTCGCGGTTTGAGACAGGAGAGAGAATGATTGGTCCGCTTTGCAAGGCCAGGTGCACGAGACTAGTGTTGTAGACTGCGTCCTGAACCTCACTGCTGGGCCACTGTATACCCGCATCTGGCAAGAGCGTATCCTGACATCTGCAGTGCGACTCGCTCTTCCTGTTCACAACATGATCGTCGGCACTTCGACAGGGCATTTTACTGAGGCATTTCGCTGGTGCATTGTGTTTCCTCGATTTCGCTGCAGGAACATCTTTGTGCCTAGTCTGGGTCAATGACACAAGTTCGATCAAGATATCACCCTCCCGTCGGGGGCGCTCTTTAAACTGCCTCGCAAACAATCATCAATCACAAGTATAGTGTGAGATTGTTCCAGCGACTGCAGGCTGCAGACTCTTGGCAAGGATTAATGACAGCAGTGACTGAGTTCGCGCGCCGTATACGGCTTTTGCCCTTTCGATAATAGTGTCGATGCCGGTTTGGGCCGTGAATGAGATCCAGACCTGGGCAGGTACCATGGGTCAGGCCATAGATGTTCATCAGATGTCTCGACCACTCTACTCTTTTCCATCTCCGTTCTATTGCCATGTACAACACCACTATGGCAACTGCCATTTCCCATATGCAGAGCACATGCAGGTGCCACGAGCCAGCACACGGTATGCTGGGCGTACGCAGATCCACATGAGGCTCTGCACTTGTGCTGCAGTGTCCGTTTGCGTCATCTGCATTAGACCCACCGTTCAGGTAGGTATTGCTTATGCAAAGGATCTGTCATAAGAGCAGTGCCGACGTTACGCAGACATGTAAGCAGGCGCATGCAGAGGCACAGGCTTGTGATACGTTACACAGATGATGATCAAAGTTTGAGGCACTGCATTAGAGGTCTACAATAGATGACTTCGAATCTGCCACTGAGACAGATGATGGATGTGGCTGCGGAAAGCGCAGCACTGCTACAGCCATTGGTAGGGCAATGGCCATTGCACGCGAACCTTCTAAAACGCGGAATTGTTGGGAATTGCTGGGCACCGATACCATGCGAAATGACGACTGCGAAATTGATGCGTTGTAGAGACCGCCGTTGATATTGTAAGTGGCGGACGGAAGCCCGATGGCAGCATCCGCCTTGGAGCCCTGAAATAGTACTACTGTAGTACTGCCGTGGCCTTCCTGTAGTCCGCAACAGTACCGTTTGGACTTCTGCCGTGAGAGGCTGGACCGTACAGACTATCGACCGTTGGACGTTCTTTGTTCTATGGTTGTTCGTTGACCTATCAGCAGCTTGTCAAATCTCAAGTAGGAAGTGGTGGCCGTTAGATCAGAAATATACGACGCAAACGTGCAAGTGTACATTTCTAACCGCCATCTGAGGATGCGATTACCCTCTTTGGTCGAGATATTTATGACAGCGCGGCTTGTGGGTGTGTCGGGCCGTACAGTAGTCAGCCACCATCAGGTCCAGTCTTAGAGAAGCTGAGGCGCATCCTCCACAATCAACAAAGCAGGTAGTTACGGTGTGGCCGTGTTTGTTAACATGTGATTAATTATTGCTTCTTTCGCCAGATACTTCGTTGACCTGCTAAAAGCGGGCATTTCCTCTTTGCAGGCGTATTCTTTATTTTTCGCCAGGGTAAAGCAAGCCGTTATCCTTCCTAACCTTTTCCAGCACCTTCAAGATATCCCGAGAGAGTGCCTCGTAGTGCTTCTCAGCCTCTCGATCTCGGCTGTTGATAACTCTGGCAAACTCTTCCGCTTCTTCTTGAAGATTCAGCTTCACGTATGTCTCAGGGCCAGCAAGCTGTTCCCTCTTCTTCGTCTTAGGATCCCATAGTGTGACTGTTTGAATATCTGTGATAGTAGGCACGATAAGTGTGCCTTTCTCGCCGTATACTTCCGAAGGAGCATCGCTGTTGTAGGTTTTGCTATGGCATAGATGGACAACGAAGTCGCTGTAGTCAAGGATGAGGCGACCGCCACCGTCTGCGCCTGTAGCGATGATGTTGGGCCAGTATTTTGCGTCTTTTGGTGCACCGAAGAGATCGATGGCCGCAGACACGCAGTAGACACCAAGGTCAACCAGAGCACCGCCTCCCATCTTAAGGTCAAAGATGTTTGGTGTCTCTCCAGCCAGTACCTTCTCATAGCGAGAAGAGTACTGCGCGAATGTGATTGAGGCGCCTTGGATGGGACCAAGATCCTTGATGGCGTTCTTGAAAGTTTTGAAATTGGCTTCTTGAATGTGGCGGAAGGCTTCGATCAAGAAGACATCCTTCTCTCTTGCGATCTTGAACAAATCGTCAAGCTCCTCGATTGTGCTGCAGGAAGGCTTCTCGAGAATAACATTTCTGCCTGCATTAAGAGCGAGCTTTGCTTGTTCGTAGTGCAGGATGTTCGGGCTGGCGATGTAGACAGCGGATAGGTTTGAGTCGTTGACAAGCTTGTTCAAGTCGGTGTAAAGCTCGACCTTTTGAGGTTCGTACTTCGCAGCGAATTTAGTCGCGGATTCCTCTGTTCGTGAATAGACAGCAGCAAGATTCCACTTGCCCGTGGCCTGCGCGCATTCAATGAAGGAATCAGTGATCCAGCTAGTGCCGATAATGCCGAAGTTGATGGGGGCCATATTGAGTACGGGGATGATGCAGGCCGCAGTAGAAAGGTGAACTGTTGATGGGCGACTGAGAGGTGCAGGTCTTGCTTCTTATAGTCGCGCTGTGCGTCGTGCCAGATTTGCTGTTGAGAGACTTTGTTATGGAGCGGCGTGTTTGACCCCACCAAGAAGCTTCGATGCCGCTCTGAAAGGTGTGATGTCAGGGTGCACGTGCGTAATTGGTGGAATGGACTGTTGCGATTACCGCATGTGGCTACGGCGACTACACAACGGTCAGAGTCATGCAAGTAATACACAGGATTTAGCAAGAAGCGGCGAATGTTGTTATAACGTTACAAGGACGCTCTTGCAAACGCCAAAGCCGCAAATAACAGGCTACTTCACAACGCGAATGCCCCACAACTATAAACTTAGACTAGACTTTGAAGACTACAAGTAAGAACAAGTAAGAGTTTCTTAATTGCTAACGCCATCCACCACCGGATGGCGCACCCCACCGGAATGGCGCACCTTGCCAAGACCCCACCTCTTTTGACCACCACCAACAATGTCGCAACAAATTGATCTTGAATTGCTTCCTCGTGAAGAGAGAATTGAGCTTGCTATCAAAGCTATAAAATCTAACGCGAACCTAAGCCAGCGACGCGCTGCTGCTGTCTACAACGTGCCTGAAAGTACCCTTCGAAGGCAACGCGCCAAACCAGCTTCTCAACGCGTTATCTACCCTAACTGCTCTAAGCTTATAAAGCAAGAAGAGGAGGTGCTTGTTCAATACATAAGGAAGCTTGACGCGCGAGGATTTGCCCCTACGCTTGCCTACGTGCAAGAGATGGCTGATCAACTGCTTGCTGCTCGCGGTGGAGACAGGGTTGGAGAAAACTGGGTCTACAGGTTTATCCAGCGGAAATCTGGGATCAAGTCTCAGGTTTCAAGACCAAGGGATTACCGGAGAGTCTTGTGCAGCGATACAGCAATTATCAGTCCCTGGTTCGACCTTGTACGCAATGTCAAAGCCAAGTACGGCATCCTGGACCAAGATACCTACAACTTCGACGAGACAGGCTTCCAAATAGGCGTTGGAGGGTCAGTCAAGGTAGTGACTGCGTCTGAGAGACGTCGTGCACCACTCAGCGTCCAGCCTGGCGATCGTGAGTGGATAACTCTGATTGCTTGTATCAACGCAATGGGCTGGTCTATCCCACCCTTCTTTATCCTCAAAGCAAAGCACCACGACAAGGCCTGGTACGTCAACAACCCAAAAGACTGGAGGATTGGGGTCAGCAAGAACGGCTGGACTACAAATGAGCTTGGTCTTACCTGGCTTAAGCACTTTATCTACCACACAGAGGCTGCTACTGTAGGAAGCTATCGGCTGCTGATTATTGACGGCCACGAGAGCCATAAGTCGCTTGAATTCCAGAATCTTTGCGAGGAAAGCAAGATTATTGCCCTCTGTATGCCTCCACACGCCTCTCACATCCTGCAGCCACTTGACGTTGGGTGTTTTGCCCCGCTGAAACAGGCGTACAAGAAGGAAATCAAAAGCTTGGCAGACAGTTATATTACCCACGTGGATAAAAAAGCCTTCTTAGCAACGTTTCAACCAGTGTACAACAAGGCAATTTCAAAGAGTAACATTTTATCAAGCTTCAGAGCAACTGGCCTAGTTCCACTCAACCCAGAGGCAGTGCTGTCAAGGCTTGAAGTCAAGCCTCGTACGCCAACGCCGCCTCTACCAGGGCCTACTAACTGGCAGCCTATGACACCAACCAACGCAATTGAAATTGACAGCCAAACAACGCTGATTGTCAAGAGGATAAGGGAACATAAGAATTCCTCTCCTGACTCAATTATTGAGATGGTTCTACAAGTCAAAAGGGGGTCTGCAAAGAGGGAGCATTTGCACACGCTACTTGAGGCAAGGGTAGCCAAGCTTGAGCAGGCAAATAAGGCTGCTTCTGAGCGTAAGAAGCGCAAAAAGAAGCGGATTCAGGAAGGTGGGACTCTCTCGCAGGTAGAGGCAGAGGAGTTACTTAGAAAGAAAGACGCTGAGGCTGAGGCTGAGGGAGAAGGTGCGCAGGTAGGTAGCAGCAGCAAAGCTAAACGTTGCTGTAAGACGTGCGGAAAGACAGGGCACAACAAGCGCACCTGCTTAAAAGATATAGCAGAGATAGAGGATTAATTTAAGCTATTAAACGTCTAAATTGCTTGTTGTGGTGTTGTAATATTAAGGTGCAAAGGTAAATCTGCAACAAAGTGCGCCATTCCGGTGGGGTGCGCCATCCGGTGGTGGATGGCGTTAGTCTTTTTGTAGTTCTTAGAGGCTTTAATTTGTAGAGCATTGTCATTTTAGGTTCTCCACCGAGTATTTATTTCCCAGTATTTTTGAGGTGCAAAAGGGAGGCAGGCGAGAATAGAAAGCTGACCAATTGCTATTTGCTGAACTAAAGCAGAGCTCCATATTGAGGAGGGTATCGTGCTGGGGACGACGCAAGCTGTCGTGAAAGTATCATACCACATGTGTGCAAAGAATCCATCAGTCGTACCCAGGAATGATTCGCTGGGGTTGGAAGCTGATATGGACCGAACGAGAGACTGCAGAACCGCCTAAGAAAACAAGCGCTGAACACCTAGTAGAAAAACAAAGCATAACAAAACAAGACGCCAAATATGCTGTGAGTCCGGAACTTCCAACTATGCAATGTATAAGCGGCTCTAGGCCACATGAACAACGCTGCCCCCTCGTGTGCATCATTCAATCTTCCCAAACTGTACCGAGCGACAGGTCGACGCGCCGTTCGCCTCCGCAGACGCTCCAGCGCTTCCTAGAGTCCCTCTTGGCGAAGTTGAAGTTCCGGCCACGACCTTCGGGAACCTCCAGGCTGGATCGGCGCTGCTCACCGCCATCTTCCCGGTCGGCTGCTGCCTTCAACTGCGCAATGCGCTCAGCTTCTAGGGCTAGATCCTCGGCGTCAGGGCTATCTTCTATGGTCTCGAGAGAAGAGATTGAAGGACTGCGAGAACGCATCGAGGTTGGTGTGGAGGGGACCGACGAGGAGGCAAAAGACGAAGGGTAGTGCTCGTTGAATTTGGACGGAGCCAACATGGGTGAGGAGCTGGCAGACGTCGGCGTGGTGACAGATGGGGCGCTGGTGGGTATGGCACCAAAAGGTATGGTGACGTGGTAAAGGGGTGATGCTGGTCGCCTGCGTCGAGACAGCGAGCCGGCGCTGCTATATAGACTGGAGATACCGCTACTAGCCCGAGGCGTAAGCTCAAGCTCTGCATCCTCGGCAATGTCGCAGACACTGGGCGCTCCCTCGAACGAGCCCACAGAGGCTGGACGAATGCCAGAACCGTATCGTTCCTGCATACCCATTGTCGACAGACGAGGCTCCATGGCGCGTGGACTGCGCGGCTTGGGCGAGCGTAGAGGGGACGAAGGGCGGTCGAGGGGCATGGGCGAGGGCGACAGAGTCAGACGGCCAGCAGGTTGATGGTGGCCTACAGCGGATTGCATGACAATTGGCAGCGAGTGCGCGCGGGTCATGGGAGGGGCAAGTGCACTGTGGCCGCTGTGGGAACGCATATGGGATCGTGCGTACGGTGAGCGGTTGCGTGGCTGTGTTGGATATGTGGTGGGTGTGGTACCACGGGCAGGGTCGGTCTGCGATCGCGGCGTTGAAGGCCTTCGGGACGACATGCTATCGTCTGAAGTGTTACTGAACTGGCGGGCGAGCATGCTTGCTTCACTCAGGATATCGTTTGAGCTGGGGAGAGTGCGTGTCTGCTTGGTCGCACGGCGCGAAGGTGTCTGGAGAGTCTTGACGACGGCGGAGTGGGAGCGGCTCTGGCTTTCCTCGTCTTCGTCTTCGTCGCTGGTCTGGCTATCCTCTGCTTCTTCGCTGGACGGTAGCGAGGTCTCGAGGGAAGTTCGGGAGGCAGCAGCGGGCGCGGAGCGGTTGGGAGAGCGCAGTGATATGGCGTCGAGGCGCTGGAGGAGTTCGGCGTGCTGGGAATCGTCCCGGGCTGCAGTCGAGGGCGGAATATTTGCGGTAGTCATGGCGGCGAGCTGCGAGAAGGCATAGTCCGTTCGCGTTGGCGGGCAGTCGATCAGGCTGGGTGCCTTGAAGGGCTCAGGCGAACTTGGGCACAGCGCGGACGTGGAGATGGCGTTGGCGAGTGCAGCACGGGGCTAGCCTGCAGTTGTTAGGGACGCAGGTTGCTCCTTGCTCTCGTTTCAGCCGCCTCAGAGTGAAAGTCCGGCGCGACTATTGGCTGCGGACTACCGTATGTTTGGCGGTTTGCGACTCGCAGACACACAGCGAACAGAAGCTGCACGAGGACAGACGCAGCTGATGCCAGCGACGTCGGGAGCACGACAGAAGCGTGCAGCAACGTGCAGCAGCGTGCTTGCTGAAGCTGCGCTGCGACCGCGATTGCGGCTATTAAGGGCTCGAGGGGCCCAACGGCTGCGGCTGCCCCTGCGCTATCGGTGGGCAGGCGTGGGCCGGTGTTCAGGGCTCGGGCAGGCGGACTCCACAATAGAGGAACCACTAGATAATGCGACGAGGACAATCAGTGAAGGCGCTGAGACAGAATCAGCAGCAAGGAAACCACGGTGGGATTATCTTTGCACGGAGCTGAGGCCTTGCTGCTGGGCGCGCCTTGCACTGCTGCCCTTGCCCGGTCACAATGATGAACTGCTGCTCAAGCGCCCTAGCCAGTCCCTGCATATTGATGTTTTCGGGCCAACAGACCAAACTTCACTCCTCTAGCCCTCCGGCAAACCCTTCGCCGAACGAGACCATGCCCACTTCACCCACAGCCATCCTGCCACTATCCTGTTCTCGCCCTACCTCGCCCGCATCTGGCAGCCGCTGCTAGATCTGGCCAAGTCTACCTCCCACATTGTCCATGGTCCTACTCCATGTCCGTCGACGTATGGACAATGGTAGCAAAATCTCGAGAAATCGGGCCAATAGGCTTGCGAAGACTTTCAGAACAGTGGATTGAAAAGATGATCCCCACCTGCAAGGAACGCAGCCACTTAGAACGCCGAGATCTGCAAATTAGCTGATTGGCACACCATAACACTTTGGAGTAGGTATGATGCCTGAGGCATGCCCAATACAGCCAAATCAGCTCGTTGCGGAGAAATTGCACTTATCACTCGCGTCAGACCCTGCAACGAGTCTCTAGCTTGCTGAGCCACGAAGAAGGGCCCATGCCTGCCTTTCTACTCTATCGGGAACGTCGAGTTCGATGCATGTACGAGACGCAGGGTTGTGTCGTAATACAGCAGCCATTTGACACGATGTAAGAACGCCGACATGTAACATGTTAAATGAAGCATTGTTCTAGTTTATGTCTGCAAGGTAAACTCGCAGCTCTTCAACAAGACTACATAGTTCATTGGCCACGTCTACACTGCCCTTCTTTCCAATCAAATCCTTCAAAAGCACTCTTGGATCATCCAAGCCTTCGTCATTCGAAGCTGTATTCGCCGCAACTACATCGCCCGAGAACGAACTGATGGCAGCAATGCCCTCATTTAACCACAATAAGGCGATAAGTACAGGCCCAAGTCATTCCACCTCGAGCAATCCGCTGGCGAAGGGATGTCATCACTGTGACTAGTAGCTGACAGTATGGCGAACGGCTTGCCAGGCATTCGTGCGAAAGAGTAAGAGTCGAACCAGTCCTATCAGCAAGTAACAAAAGAAGGATCCTGCTTTGATTCAGGGTTCTGGTGGCACCAGATGTTCAGCACCTTGTCAGCCCCGGGCAACCTCGGACGAACTCAACTTGCAGGAGGCAAAGATACAGTGCATCGGCTCTATTCTTATCCCGAAGAGCTTCAATCACCCTTACACAGTATAGCGCTTTGTCAAGTGTCTGCCTGGAGCTGACAAGTCACTGTAGATCAAAAATATGCCGGAACTGGGTGCGGGATCGACTGATTTGATGTTGCTCACAATAATAATACTCGGGAGAGTTGTTGTTGAGAAGGTTTGCCGAGTTGACTGCGGCGCTCCATACGATGTATACGCAAGTATCAAGGCTGGTAGGTACCTTGGTACACTTCAAACTCGACGAGAGTCCAATTTACTTTGGAGGTCTTACTTCTAATCCTCCTGTTCTGCGAGCTGCGAATTACTGGTTCATCAGTCGTCAAAAGATTCCGGCATGGCGCGTTCTCGTATACTGTGTATCTTGCGAGATGGGACGCCACTCAAATCATCGGTCTTGGCATACGGCATGCCACATCACACGGTGTTTGCCGTTCGTTGTTCTGGCTCAAACATGAACGTGTGCAGAAACAAGTCCGACAGTCCGGATGAGACGTAGTATCAACGTCGTACTGTTCATCAACCAATGAAAAACCCCGGAGTTGCAGGATGCTCTCCAGTCATTCCACTATCGCACTTATATCGCTTATATCCTTCCGCGCTGTCGCATACTGCACCCTAGCAGCTTCAAGCAGTCACTTTTCATTTTTCAGAATTTCGGTCAGAAACAAGCCATAAGTAAAGATAGTTAATCGACACTGAAGCTATTCTGACAGTATTGTTGATGGCCTAGCACCCACTAATTATACCTGAAGTACTTCGGCGGAACCACATTCTTCCAGTTTGCTCAGAGCCCGGTCCACCCCGACGAGGCGCAATAGAACAGAGGGCGGCTGGAGTAATTAGCTTTGTGTCCATGGCCTATTGGAAGACTGTTCTGACCCCTGCTGATTCGAATTTACATGGCAGACGGCTCATACCAAACATCGTCGACGAAAACGCAAGATGTCAACCAGATCGAATTTGCTTCTCCTATCCTCGGTGCTCTGAGAATCTACAACATGGCTTTCAAGATATCAATTGGCATCGCGTAAGATGTCTTGGTTCATACATTTCACAGAACAGGGCTGACAGCATCAGTTTGCCAACGCCATCAACAGACTGGCACATTTCATTGAGAAAGAGATTGGCGTGAGATCTGACTTCGGGACGATCATGTACATGGGATATCCAGATATCCGAAGTTACATCATCATCGTAGCTGCGTAAGTTCTAGTCTAAGTTTTTGGGCATCAATCTGATACACCCTTGCAGTATGAAAACAGGGCATAAAGTACGAGCCGAGATTAGACCATGTCTTCAAATCTACAGAATTGTGTTAACTTGGGTAGGTTCTCTTTAGCTCCCATAGGAATAGCCTAGCAGGGCATGCAAATCTTGTCAAACAGACCAACTGTACCATATTGCTACACACAGAGGGTTTTCCTATCTCAGGCATTCTCGAACGATGTCAACTCAAAACTTTTCGGGTCCCTGAGTTAGCGACGCTCCTGAACGAGTCTTCTTGCAAGGTATTTCCATACAATAAGACGTTCGAGCAAGCGAGATACGATCCATGCATTGTCATGCATACTTCTGGCTCAACCGGATTACCTGCGCCGGTGACATGTACTCACTGGTCTATCAACACAACTGACTGGCACCACTTCGTGCCTCCTCTAGACGACCGACCTTCTGTGTGGGGTACCTTGTTTAACAAGAGACGTCGCAACTACTTGGCCTGGCCAATCACTGCAAGCTCAGGGATTGGTGCCGGCATCACAGATGTATGCTTTAACAACATCACTACGGTTCTTGGTCCTCCTCAACAGGCAACTGCGAAAACCTTGGAAGAGATGATGCAATACGCAGATATCGACTCGGCCAGTTGCGTGCCTGCAACTTTGGAAGATCTTGCAAAACATCCCGAAATCTTGACAAAGTTGCGCAACCTGAAGCACATATCATACGTTGGAGGTAAGTGAACCTGTCTAGGTTCACGTATGGTTAAGACTCATACCGCGCAGGCTCACTGTCCCGAGATGCAGGAGATATCATCTCTCGATATGTTCCACTTGTCACGCTTATGGCCTCGACTGAGACCATAACGATGGTGCAGCACGTCACCGACCCTGAGGACTGGTCATACGTTTGCATCAATCCTCTTCTGAATGGCATTGAGATGCGACCTGTGGCCGATCTGTTCGAATTGGTCTACGTTAGGAACCCAGACTGTGCGCAATTCCAAGGGGTGTTCAAGATTTTCCCTCACTTGCTGGAGTATTCGATGCGTGACCTGTACTCAAGGCACCCAACCAAACGTCATCACTGGAGACACGAGAGCCGAAAAGACGATATTATCGTCTTCCAAAGTGGCTCCAAATTCAACCCCATGCTACATGAGCGAACAATAGCTATGCACCCGAGGATTCATGCCTGCCTCCTTGTCGGCACCGGCAAGGATAGACCCGCGGCAATTATCGAATTGCATTCACAATACTATACAGAGGATGCTTTGGTACAAAAGTTACTCTTGAAGGAGATTTGGCCGTACGTACAAATGGCGAACGATGTAGCAGACACCTCCGGTCAGCTCGAGCAACGTTACGTGATCTTTGCCAAAAACACGAAGCCGTTCGAGATGGGTTTGAAGGATACGGTTCAAAGGTACGCCACGACGCGCCTGTACGAACAGGAGATCGAGGACCTCTATACCTCGATTGCAGAAGGAGGCCTGAGCACTCTTTTCCGGACGGAAGCGTAATGGCCTGAGCAATTTAGATCTAAACCACAGCTACCAATATCGATTAAATCATCAATCCGAGCCACATGCAACCAAAATAAATGGACTCTAGGCTCAGTACATCGCACCTCACACCATCCATTCCATCCCTACACCGCTCTCACGCCGTCTCTTCCTCTCCCCCCAGCCACTTCATCTCCACCAACCCCGCCCCATTCGAGAAATCCAGCTTCCCCAACGGAACCCCCTGATGCCTCAAAATCCCGTACATGGTGGTCACGTGAAACCAGAAATTCGGCTGTCCCTGGGTGACCACGTACTGCCACGCGCTGAACCGGATCTCCAGTGGCCCCCGCGGCAGCTTCGGCGCCACATGAAGGACAAGCTGCTCGTCTTCGCGCTCGTCGAGGAGTGCGGGCGCGATGCTCGCCACGTAGGCCAGGGTTCTGTCGATGCGCGCGAGGAGCTCCGGAAAGGTTTTCTCAGTGTCGGAGAAGGTGAGGGCCGGGGCAGAGGCATTGGTGCGCGTGACGATGTACATGGCTGTTTCGGTGAGGCGGTAGACTTGGTAGCACAGGTCGCCCATGTCGGGGTATAGGCGTGCGGTAAGGTAGGAGGAGGGGGTAATGTTGTTGGTAAGAGCGTGGGCTTGGGCTTTGAGGAGGATGGCGGCTGTGTTTTTCAAGCCGAAGATAATAGGGGCGAGGGCGAGCTCGTGGAAGGATTTAGGGGCCATGGTTGGTTGTGTAGGTGGAACTGAGCCTGGGTTTGAGCTGTAGCTATAGAGACAGGATAGTGAGAGTGATGATACCACGCTCAAGAGTAGCTTTTATACATACCCCCGGATATGAAATATGAGTTGATTGCTAAGATAGCAATAGCCTCACTAGGTTCCGTATATACGTCAGCATCCTGGAGTGAGATTCACGAAATCCGAAATCCGGTCTGTAGGTCCATGCGGAGCCTAGTGGTGAATCGCAATTCCGAAAGTCAAACCCGATGGCATATGACATGAACAACAAGCGAATAGCATGGATTTATTTGTTGCCAGCAGAGTACTGGTATGGACACTGTTTGTTAGCAGACGCTGCACTATGAAGGATGCAATTCGGGAAAAGCAGTAAGCGAAAGCAGCTAACAAATATTGTAGCCATATTAAGTATGTTCTTCATCTTCTAGCGAATGCCAATTCGACTAAGTCCTCCAATTGAAACTGTGTTTGAAGTGTAATCGGCGTCTAGTCGGCCCTGACAGGGTGCATCAATAGTTGTGGAACTCAATCCAGAGTGTAAAGAGCTCTCCTCGCAATAAGTTGATTACTTTTAGGTGCCAAATGGCTACTCGAGGTTGATCAAGCGCAACCTAGAAAGATGTACTACATCTATCCCATCCTCTAAGGCGGAAATCACGCCAGTCGCTAACGTAACGAAACACAATCATTACTCCAAACCACCCCCCCCCCCCAACTTTGAAATCACAATGAAATAGCAGCAACAAGCGCGTCCATCGCGCTCGAATGCGTCGTTGCATTCGCCGGGTTGACAAACGGACCCGACCACACCACGCTCAGCGCATTGCCCTGCTCCTCGTTCCTGTTGTTCTTCCATATGCTGTCCGCATTCTTCTTGATCGAGTTCTTGAACGCGTCGTCTGGAGCCGCGGCGTGCAGCAGCTGCAGGTTGCGCATGAAGACGCCCTTGAATTGGTTGGCGTCGCCGCCGCAGTTGGGCTCGCAGCCTTTGTCGTGGATGACGCCGTTGTCGTCGGAGAGCTCTTTGATGGCGGCTTTGGCAATCTTGGATGCGAGGGGCAGGTAGGTGCTGTTGGGAGCGGCTTTGTTGAGCTCGACGAGGCCGCCGAGGATGACGCCCTGGTTGTAGGACCATGTTGCCTGGGTCGTTATCAGTCAAATGTACGGAAGGTTGAAGGGAATTTGAATGCTTACTCGTCCGTTGTTCTTGCAGTGGTCGTCAAGTCCGTCGTTGATGGTGCCTTCTTTGTTGATCATCCCGCTGCCCAAGAACCAGTTGAGAGTCCACTCTGCCCACTGGATGTATGTGTCTTTGTTCTCGGCACGAGTGGCGAGATGTGCGGCGGTGGATAGGAACAGCTCGTTGGCGATGGCGTTTGTGTAGTCCTTTTTCCAGCTCCACCAAATACCACCATTGTTGCACTTCGACGGCCAGGCTTTCGTGACTTGGCCGAAGATGCCTTCCGCCAACTGAAGATATTTTATATCTTGCGTCACATCGTAGGCACCGATCCACGCCAATGCCCACCAGAGGTCGTCGTCATAAAACCCATCAAGCCAGTCTTTCGCGACCGGGGCGGTGGCCACAGCAGCTGTAGTTGCATCGTCCTTCGATTCAGCTGAAAAGCTGGGCAGGCTCAAAACGTCGACGTATTGCCCATCATCGGAATCCCAGCCATCGGGGAATATTGTGATGGGCTCGTAGGAACTGTCCGGGTTGAGGTTTTTCGAGTATCCCGATTCCATCCCTGTCTCGTTGAACAGTAAGAGTGTGCCGTTACCCGGGTCAACATCTCTCCTCCTCTTCGCTTCGTCCTCGACGCCTGGTTGTGGGTTCTTCGCAGGCGCTTGCAATAACGTGTTCGCGAATACTCTTGTTGCAAGGTTCTGCAGCTGTGCATTCTTTGGGTCGCTTTTCGCGAGGTTTGAGATCATTGTCATGATGTTCGCAGAGTTCCACCACCCTGATCCATCCCAGAGGCCTGTGCCGGCATTGTACCAGATCTGCAGCGTCGATAGTGCGAATTCAGCGCGCTTTGTAGGGTCGGTGACGGAGTCGTACACGCTTTGTGCAGCTACGTTAGGTATTAAGGGGGCGCTCAGGAGCAGTGATTGTATAAAGAATGAAGTGTACATGATGGTAACGAAAGAAATGCTCTGGAGTACAGTAGCTATGGTAGCGAGTGACGTTGAGTAGTTGTAGATTAAAGAAAGTCGGGAGGCGTAAAGCCACTGGTACACGAATGTAAAGAGAAGGTCCTCGTTACAAAGAACTGCTCGAAGTGTGGCGCGACATCTTGTAGCAATAGCTACACATCCTGCTCCTGCTCCATAATTTCATAGCCTTAGGCACCGCACCTGCCAACCATCCGCTCATTTACTCAGGAACAGTCGAAACAGCATGGCAGTATCGAATAATAGGCTGAGAAGGGGAAAGTGGAGATAAGATGTGAAGATGTCGCATAGCATATCTTGGCACTATTTTTAGCGGTATCCGTCCTGCGACATGGTGTCGTTTCATACATGGGATTTCTGCTCCACCATTGGATCTTCATCGAATTAGAAATTTGTATGTCCTCTTTTCGGCATCCAACGATATGCACCGATGAGCGTCTAGGATAGCACAGATCGTGAGTGTGAGATGTGCACTGCCTGGCTGGGCGATTGTGCCTGAACTAGGCCTGTCAGACAGAAACAATAGCCATGGCGCACGGCCTTCAGTGTTTGCACAACCGGTATACATACTAGCCCGTGCATCTAACGATTTCTCTTTTTTTGCCAGTGCCAGCGGCTGCAGTGTTGCGCACCGAATGGTTGCAGTGGATGATTGAACTTGTGCCCCCACTGAGATGTTGAGTGGTTCGGATCAGCGATGCCCGTGCGGCGCCAATGGCTGAAGATCATTCTCGTCTCTCATAACGAGGATCAAGCCTGTCACTGTGGAATCTGATGTTATTCATATGCAGATATTCAGGGTTATGCTGTACAGCCTTGAGAACGGACTCTCAACTGGTCGCTTGCTGATCATCAGCCCGTGCAATGGTGCCAAGCAACGCGATAGAGAACGGAGTTGAGAGCTCGACTCAAGGGCGGAGGCCAGAGTCTCACGCAATCAAGACGTCTCCGCCCAAGTCTTTTACTTCATCGACCCAACAATTGTCTGCACCCGACCCCGCTTTGTCCTTGCATAGCCAAATGGTTTCCAGGACCTTCTTGACGGTGTGTAGATAACCCCAATACATCTCGCTGTAAAGTGTGTCCAGTGTATTCATGATCCATTCACGCTGTGCAGGATCCTCCGATTCCGCGCCAGCTAGGAAAAGTGGCCAGCAGATACACTTGAAGACAGCATCTCCAGGCTTGAGGTGAGAGATGTGGTGAACTACATCGTTGGCAAGCATAGATAAATTGACAATCGCTGTGTCGCTAGTAGGGTCGAGGAGGGGATGGGTCGCAGGCAAGACGCGAGCTAGATAGATGCAGACAGCGGATCGATGCGCAGAAGCAATGCGTATGCGTTGCTTGAGGTCTTCGAATGGCGACGCAGGTTGGAAGTCGCAAGACCAAGCAATAGAATCAAAATCGAGCGCGCGTTGAAGTAGTGCGCCCACTTGCGTCTGGATGTACTCTCTGAGGTCCCCTGTACTTCCGTCGCGAGAGTCTGGTAGCTCGAAAGACTCGAGCATGATACGAAGTAGAGGTGTCGGCATTGAGAGGTAGTTGTTAGTCTCTGCATGGCGTAAGATCGGCTCTAGATCAATAGAATCTGGTACGAATCTCGACATGGGCGAGAATGACAGTGTAGAGCCCAACACGTAGAAGACCAGCAAGTCAGAGAGAATTGTCAGGCGCAACCTGCTCATCGGTCTCTGGACGTACGAAGGGTCTCCCAAAAGCTTGATCAAAGACTGCGCACCATCCATATGAACTTTCCAGTTGTCCTTGCCAGACTCCATCAGGGTGTAGTTGACGAACAGCAGAATCGTCATCAAAACCATATCGATGTTCGAAGGGCTGACCGCGGCAACATTCTTGGCTAGCAGCGAGAGCGCATTAGTCTTCGCAGTGAGGGCATCCCGATACGAGGAAGGCGAAAGTCCACCGAACTGGCTGACTGCCTTGTAGTATGCGGTAAGACATGGGCTTTGCTGCGCTTGGTAGGCCGACTGGCCCATGGGATTGCGAGATAGATTGAAGACATGGAAAGCCGAGTTGGCAATGATGATGTGAAGCAACAATGGATACGCAGAAGTTGCGGGTATGAGATCGCGAAAGGGATTCTGGCCCGGCAAGTCGTGAATAACCAGGTCTTCACATAGCTGCTCCGCAAAGTGAGAAAGATAGAAGCGAGAGTGACGGTCCAAGTCGTTTACCAGCGGGTCGACTAGGGGCCGGTGAAGCACGACTTCGCTCGCACTCTCTTCGGCTGCAGATCCGAGAGCGGGTCCCGCTTCTACATGCTCAATCGACCCGTCCGCGGGATCCGGGGAAGCTGGCTGTTTTGTTGCAACAACGAGATCAGACTCCCATGTGATGGGGTGTACATCGTGTGTCTTGGCTTCCTCTTTCGGATTCTGCTGGGCGACACGTTCTTCGTACGACTTCCCCATCATCTTCCCCCGACTTGCGACCCCGCGATTCCATACGAACAGCTTCCCGTAACCCAGGCATTCGGTACCAGATGAGAGACATTTGTGGCAGACCGGCGAGGAGCGGTCACACTTCCAGCGGCGTCTGCGACAGTTGTGGCAGGCTTTTGTGGGCAGGTTCAGCAGTGTCGCGCTCATTGGGTCGGCGCCATGCAAGATGTGTCGAGTATTGACCGTAAATGCTGCGGCTGCTTAAGAGAGGGCGCAGGTGGGCTCGGGTTATTGACGGTTTGTTGATGAAGACCCTGACTAAGATCCCCAGAATCCACGATGGCGGCCGGTTCTGCCACGGAAATGCTGAGCGAGCGAAGAGCTTCAACGGCGGGCTGGATCGGCCAAAGCCGCACTCCTCGGCATATCTACCACTCAGAGCCGCGTATCCGCTTACGAAGGCGCATTTGCTCTGTTTGCGCCTGTCTTTAGCTATGGGCAGTCGTTCAAGCCACCTAGGCATTGTAACCGAAGTCGGAAGCCAAGCCTCAAGTCCTGCATCTACCGCTCCACATCGTCACCCGCAATCGTGTGGACGTCACAATTCGATTCAAGCTTGATGGCTTTTTACGTGGGATTTCTCAGCCAAAATGCCATCCAAGTGGATTTCCAATCATACCACGGCCGTCACGGGCGCCGACATACTCAGTATAGAAGATCTTTTTGCGCGACCAAGATGTTTTCGAGTCCCAAATCCTGAGCTTGCAATATAAACCATTTGTCGAAAGCGATCGTGCCGTTGACCGCTAGTTCGACTTGAGCCACTTTACTCCAACTGGCAGACTCGTGTTGACGGTCGTCTCTCTCACAACAACTCTTTCTGGTCCTGTTGACCGATCCGACCTTACGCCAGCTATTGCTGTTGCACTCTGTGTGACTGAACTACCATGCCTACTTCAAAAGAAGTTGAGGATGGGCCGCCTCAGAATCGAGGAGGATACACGGCGGCTGATATCGAGCGATTGGGGCGAGAACGACCAGCTGTCTTCACATCGATATGGATGGAATTCGGTTTCTGTATCGCGCTCTTGGGATCAATGTTCGTGGCTGAGTATCTTGTTTCTGGTTTCAACATTCTCCTTCCATCGTTGACCCTTGCACTCGACATACCAAAGCAAGCAGAGACATGGCCGGCCAGTGTCTTCTCCCTAGTGACTGGTGCTTTCCTCCTGCCAGCTGGCCGACTGGCTGACATGTACGGCGGATATATTGTCTTCGTCAGCGGTTTCACATGGCTTCTCGTCTGGACAATCATTGCAGGGTTTAGCCAGAACTATATCATGCTCATTTTCTGTCGAGCTCTCCAGGGTTTCGGCCCTGCTGCATTCCTTCCATCTGGGATCATGCTCCTGGGTAGCATCGTAAGTTTTCACCTTAAGAAAACAGCGAAGCATCCTGCTAATATGCCATAGTACCGTCCTGGTCCTCGAAAGAATCTGGTGTTCAGCCTCTACGGTGCCTTCGCCCCTGTCGGCTTCTTCACGGGCATCTTCTTCGCTGGTGTGTCCGCACAATTCACGACATGGCGATGGTTCTTCTTCATCGGCGCCATCATCCTTGCCCTCGTCGGCGTCGTGGCATACTTCTGCGTCCCGAACAGGCCCGAAGATAAGCATGGCAAGAACGTCAAGATGGATTGGCTGGGCCTTGTGACTGTGGTTCCAGGCCTTGTGCTGGTCATCTTTGCTCTCACGGACGGCAGCCACGCACCACAAGGCTGGGCCACGCCCTACATCCCGGCTACGTTTATTCTCGGCTGTATCTTCTTAGGCGTCTTCATCTACATCGAGGGCTGGGTTGCTGAGCAACCGCTTCTCCCCGGGGACATGTTCCACGTGAAGGGAATGAAGTGGCTCGCAACCGCACTCTTCTTCCAATACGGCACATTTGGTATCTTCCTATTCTACGGATCCTTCTACATCGAAAAAGTTGTCGGCGCCGGTCCCCTTCTGACCGCAGCCTGGTTCACACCCATGTGTGTTGGCGGTCTCATCCTCGTCACAGTCGGCGGCCTCGTCCTCCACCTCCTTCCCGGCCGAATCTTGCTTCTCATCAGCGGAGCCGCGTACATCCTCTGTACACTCCTGTTCGCCATCCTGCCCGAGAAATTCAGCTACTGGGCCTACATCTTCCCCTCCATGATCTGCGCCACGCTAGGAGTCGACATCACGTACAACGTCAGTAACATCTTCATCACCACATCGATGCCCAAGCACCGCCAAGGCCTGGCGGGCGCCTTCATGAACAGCCTGCTGTTCCTCGGCATCGCCGTGTTCCTGAGCTTTGCAGACTTGGCGGTCAGCCAGACCGAGCAGCGCGGGCTGAGGGAGAGTTACAAGATTGCTTTCTGGCTCGCCACCGCGCTCGCTGGCGCGGGCCTGGTTCTCATGTTCCTGGGCGTCAAGATCGGGAAGGCGGAGAGCGACTTGACCATCGAGGAGAGGCAGGAGCTCGAGAACGAGTTGACAAGGAGGCAGACCAACACCAGTGTGCAGGGGTGATTTGGTTTGCATGTTGCTCGTAGTATCTTCTTTATTCAACCTTGTTTTACACCAAAATGATACCCAAGTCGGACACATCGACGCCTCTTGCACGTCAAAAGTAGTGGCAAATAAGACCTCCCTTGTGGGACTCTACTTGCCTGCGCACTGTGATTTTGCGTTAGAGGACTACAAAAAAGCTAGACAGGCAAGCAAGTGTAGGTTTTTTTTAGCTTGTAGTCTTTAAACCTTAATTCTGTGCTATAATCATAGAGGATTCATGTTGTGAAGTAGCCCATTGTCCGCAGCTCTCTTTGGCGCGCAAGAGGACGACGCCACCGGACATCAGATGGCAAACCGTAGCCACAACACCACCAAACTTGCACTTCCAATCCCGCCACTTCCCCCTTTCCAAAAGCCAGTCTCCAGCAAGCTTAAAGGCCGTCTAAGCCCACATCTACACCCACATCTACTTCCTCCCCTTCCCCTTCCCCTTCCCCCTCATCCCATCCGGCACAT
Organism: Epicoccum nigrum; assembly: GCA_002116315.1. Taxonomy (NCBI): domain Eukaryota; kingdom Fungi; phylum Ascomycota; class Dothideomycetes; order Pleosporales; family Didymellaceae; genus Epicoccum; species Epicoccum nigrum. The sequence goes on from KZ107840.1 coordinate 573,081, forward strand.
AATGTTTATAAACCTTCCTGTCCGCCCCATGCTTATACACCTCGCCATTCCCCCTCTTCCACACCGCCACATCCTGCGGCAACCCCCTCGCCACATTGATATCATCCCGGATCAACAGGTTCCTCACTTCCTGCGTGCCCCCCGGGCTGCGGATGCGGCGCTCCCGGCAGATGGCAAGGAGGGTGTAGTATTTGTACTGCGCGTAGTCGGGGTAGCCGGGGAGGGGCTGGTGCGGGGTCGTGGTGGGAGGTTTGGGTCTGGGGGAGGAGGAGTGGGAGGAGGGGGGGGGGGGGGGTG
>KZ107840.1:573387-601556 GCA_002116315.1 Epicoccum nigrum
CCATGCATCCTCGTGACTGAGCTATTTTCACAAGAATAGCCAGATACTGTGCTGGATGCCTGGAACTCTTTGCTCGCTCCTCTCAGTTGATCTCAACGTCTTCCTACCTGGCGCCACTGATACGTGACAAGACAACCAGTAGGTTAGATCAATTCTCCGTTGCTCGAGAGTGAAGGGAGGGGATTAAGAAGGGAGGGGGGGGGGGGGGGGGGAGGGTGTGCCGCTGGGGGATTGCTCCGACTCTCGAGAAGGAGATGGCGATGAGCTCTCGTCGCCTGAGTTTGTGTCGATGGGTTCAAGGGCCGCGCGGATAGGCTTCCCCTCCGCGTCGATCCGGCCTTCCTCGTAGTCCCTGACGAACCTCTCCATCTCCTTGTCCCTCATCTTCTGGTGCTTCTCGGCCGTGCTCAGTGTACTCATCTTTGGCTGAACACCCGTGTACTCCGGGTGCGTCTTGAGGTATGCCTCCGTGTACTTCCACTCCCTGTCCAGCGGCTTGGAGAGGTTGACGGCCATGACGGAATTCAGCATGTCGTGCTCGAGCAGCATCTCGACGTGAGATTTCATCAGGAGGGCGTTGCGGTGCGCGTGCATGTCGCCCGTGCCGGAGCGGAGGTCTGCATTGGAGATGGTGGAGTCTCTCTTCTTGGAAAACACGTTGTACTCCATTGTGACCGGGTAGGTGGAGACATGAGTTGAAACTTGGGGTTTCATGTCACTGTGAGAGGTGGAGACTTGTGGTGTTTGAGGTCAAGGGTATTGTGTGATTGGGGCTAGTGGGCTGGTGAAAGGGCTGCATGGTGACGCCGTCTTCACTCTCTTCGTGCAACGGTGCCTAGTGGGTCGAGCATCTGCACACCTGGGGAGCTCTGGCCAGGCACTAAGTACCTTGAAAGGATTGTCTAGAGATACCATAGAGTAAAGCACGCTAAGAGGGGGTGTATAGCTATATTCCAGAGATCTTAGCCTCCAGATCCTACAACGTAGAGTTTTGCAAACTACACGTCTTATACAGCACCTTGCCAGCCTCGAGCGGACACTACACTTTTAAAGGATTCAATTCAGAAAAGGTAGAAAGACAAAGCAGCTAATCAAGATTGTAGCTATCTTAGACATAATCTTCATTATCTAATACCTGCTAATTAAAGTTGAAGTCATCTGAATACTTCATTTTCGCAGTACAGTCGGCGTCCAGTCGGCCGTGGTAAGGTGCTGTATTAATACTAGTGGCTATTTGGGATGCTATTCGGAGTGCTGTAGGCGTCCATAGTGCTGTGAGCATATTAAGTGGGTCAGCTACGTAAGCACTTTCACTCCGACCGTTTTTCGAGTTTGCGTGGCTGCTTCTTAGGCACTTCCGGCTTGGGCTCCTCAGTCTCATCTCCTTTGCTCAATTTCCGCGGTTTCTTACGCCCCCCCTCCCCCTCCCCCTCCCCCTTCTCACCTTCATCCTCACCCCCCGCAGAAGGCATAGTCGGCATCTTCTCCTTAGCCTTATCCAGAACCTCCTTCTGATCATCACTAATCTCGCTCCCCCAACTCTCCAACTCTTCCTTTCCGGGAGCTTTCTGCTCGCTGATCTGCCCCACCATCTCTTCCAGCTTCTTCTTCTGGCTGTCCGTAGCCTTCCACCCGGGCACCAGGCCCGAGATCTTCTGAATCCCCTTGCCCACCATCGTATCCGGATCGAAGAACTGCCCGTGTATCGCTCCAGTCGCAGCACCCAGGCCAGCACCCAACCCACCAAGAGCAGTGGAAGTCACGCCGCCGACGAGAGTGCCTGTGATGGCACCTAGTGATGCGCCGGGGGCAATGCCCAGGCCGGCTCCAACGGCCATGCCTTGGAAGGTTCCCGAGCGCAGGTATCTTGCTGTTTTGCCCATTGCTTTGGATCGCATTTGCTGCTCGAGAGCTTCTTTCATGAACTTCTCGCGTTCCTCCGGGTCGCCGGCTGCGGCGGCTGCCTGCAGGAGTTCCGTGGCCTTGTCTTGAGCTTCCTTGGCCTGCTTTGCCATCTTGGAGGACTCCTGTCGAACTTCCTCGTCCGATGCGCCATTTTGCTCGGCCTTCTTGGATTCCGGGTGCTCTTTGTCTTCGGGCATGTTGAATGGATGTTGAGGTCTGCTCTCACGGTCCACGATTCGGACAACAGGATATGTGTTTACATACGTCATTGGCCTAGACGGGCACTAGCACAGTGACACCTGCTTATTTTTATGGGCCCAATAACGGGGATATCCAAATAATTGGAGTTGCGCATTAGCAATACGCAGGTAAGATGGGCACGTAACTCTTACACGCCCACTTCTTGCATCTGATCCTGGATACCGGACTGTAGGCATGGCACTTTGAATACTGCTCTTGCGATTTCGATGCTAGGTAACCCCAAAGGACCGCCCAACTAATAGATGTCCAACGCCTAACTATATGCAACAATGCTGCCACTTCAGCATTCCCTCATACCCATGCATAGTATAGTAAAAGTGGTATATAGCGGAATCGCGTAGACGCCAGCAACAACAAACACGCCGACAAGCACTGCACTCGCTCTCCGCTCACTAATTCTCGATCCCTCCTCAATACGAAGCAGCAAAGCTATCCAACGCATACGCAGCAACGTCAAAGCCCAGGTCGCGCTTCGAGTTCTGGCTAGTTGTGGTGGTCAGGTTCAAGCCGCCAATGTCGCACCACTCGACGCCGTTGGTTTTGATGGGCTGGAGAACCGTTAGCAAATGTAGCCTAAATGATAAGTGATCGAAGGACTTACCAAGCACGTCAGATGCTTGCACCAGGAGCAAGTATTGCGCCACTCGTAGAAGTTGCGCAGAAGGAGGATAAACCCTACAAACGCGGCGACCAGTCCTCCCGCCCTGAGAATCCACCACGCCCACCACAGCGGCTTGCGGCCCTTGAAGAAGGACACGGGCTGCTTTGCGAATTGTGTCAGGCCGACGACAGGGCTCTTGGACGCCATGGGCGGGTGAACCGGGTTGGTCTGCGGATCGTGGACGGGATTGTTGACGGTGGTGTAGGGAGGCTCATCCTCGCCTGTGCGCTCGCGCAGCGCCTGCGGGGAGTGTAACAGACAGATGCCCAAAACGATGCCCATCAGGAAGCCACCAATGTGGGAAAAGTTGTCGAGACCGGGGAGCAGGCCGAGAACGAAGGCAATGGCGATGTCAAGGAGGAGGAAGAGCAGGTCCTTCATAGGCGAGCGGCGCGAGGACCAGTTGTAGAAGAGATCGAGCAGGGTGAGAGCCAAGATGCCGAAGAGGGAGCCTGATGCACCGACAGAGGTGATGCCGTCGGCGGCGTAGTTTCCGCCCAAAACGAAACCGAAGATACCGGCGCTGAAGTAGACGAGGGCAAATCGCAGAGGGCCAATCTCCTTCTCCATGTCTCGGCCAAGTGTTAGTTGCAAAAGCATGTTAAACCCAATATGGATGAGTCCGGCGTGCAAGAACATGGGGATGATAAAGCGGTACCACTGGTCCGGCTCGTGGGAGCGGTCCTTGAAGTCGGTCACGCCGCTCTGGTCAGGTACGCCACCGAGACCGCAAAGTTCGTCGAGCGAGCAGGTCAGGCTGCCAGAGTCGAGAGAGGTGGTGTTGGGGCAGGGCCAAGACGTGACGTCGGCCTCAATGACCTTCTTGATGTTGTGCATGCACGGGGTGAATCGAGCACCCATGTTAATCAAAACGTACGGCGAGGGCCCGATCATGATGTTGAAGTTGGGCTTTGTCTGAATGGGCGAGCCGGTGAGCATGCCGTTCTTGATCAACTCGCCAACGAAGACGCCGATTTGGACGATTGTCAGCGTGTACACAACCCATGTGATGCGCCCGCTGAACCAGCCCTCCTTCTTCTTCTTGTGTTTTCTCCTCCTCTTCTCAGGCGCCGGATACATGCGCTCTGGGTCCGCGTTGTAGGGTGTGGGGCCGCCACTCATGCCACTCATCTTGTTCTGCAAAGGGATGGCGTTCTGGTCGGCGAAGGGATCGTGCTGCCCATGCGCGGGCGGTGTGTCGTAGGGAGAGGCGAATGTATTATGACCGTACTGCGGCGGCCCTTGGTAGGATGTGTCTGGATAGCCGCCTAACGCGCCGGACGAATGTGTGTTGTTGCTGTTGGTGGTATGGGCTGGGTAGGACGGGTAAGCGTTGTCGGCAAAGGGCGAGGAGGGCGAGTCACCATGCTGTGACTGCTGGCCTGGTACGGGTGGTAGCGGCGCGTCCGTCTTGTCATGGGTGCTGGCGGCATGCCCTATCGCCGGACCCGTGGGCGGGTATGATGTGTTGTAGTAATCGTTGGCTGCCATTGTGATGGCTTTGTGAGAGTGCGAGGACGCGGGTATCAACAAAGGAAGTGTTGGTCGAGCACGATCGGTGAAGGTGAGGACGAGGTCGGTATTGAGGTCGCAGCGGCGGGATGCAAGCGCCGGGGTTCAACGCCCTGTGCCGTCGAGGTGGGAGTGGATGCGGAGAATGCAGCAAAGCCCAAGCCCAAGCCCGTATTCAACCTCTCCGGGATCTGCGTCTCGAAAACAGCAGGGGCGACCGCGCTGTCTGTTATGTTGTTGTCCGGAACGGTGCTGCCGTGGAAAAGAAAAAGAGAAGCAGAAGCAACGTCAGTTCCAAGAGGCGTCCAACGAAGCCACGGCAGAGTCAGTGCAGACTGAACGTCTTTTCGCGTGGCAGCTGGAGTGAGAGTGGAGTACAAAGAGGCTGACGGCTACGCAAGCCGTCCGGAATCGCTGCACAGCCTCCAGCCTTGTCCTTGACCCCTGGTGCGGGCTAGCTGAAACAAGCAGATCTGCGGTGGCTTGGTCCGCAGTTGCGCTTTAAATACCCATCGTCCTGATTGAGCCACGACGACAAGACGACAAGCAACACTGGAAGCCCTGTACCACTCCCGCCTGACGCGATGAGACGCACATGGCTTGATCGTCGCTGCCGCTGCCGCTGCCTGCTTCCGCCGCCGCTGCTGTTGCTTTCTTCAGCTGCAGTTGTGCCTTCCAGTATTTGTTGTTGGCACTTGCCATGCTGATGATCATGACAACAGAGCTAAGCCTGTCAACCCAAACCAAATGACAACGGATCGTACAAGTGGAGTCCGCCACGTTTACCGGGCACTAGCCCTCATGCTTACGTACCTATGTCGTGAGTTCACACGTACAGAATGCTTTGCGGCTGCAAACATTGGACATCCAATTCAAAATCAGACCAGCACGGAGCACACAGAGGTATTAACAATGTTTGCACGAGGCATGACGTCGACGTCATATCCAATCACATATCTACAACGGCGGCAGCGCTTCTCGACAATTGGGGCAGATGAGGCGGTACCGCATCCACCCTTCCAAGCAGTGCGCGTGAAAAATGTGTCGACACGGCGTGACCATGTACAGTCTCCTCTGCAACACCATGCCCGTGCCCCCGATGCCCGCCATGGTGCTCTCGTCTGCGCCCGCGGGCACTACAGGCACCTCGATATCCATAGCGCAGATACTGCAATCAAAGACCTTCTTGCCCTTATCCTTCGCCTCGCCCGCACTCTTGCTGCTCCCCTCGCCTTCAATAGCGTCTTCAGACGGTGATGTTGCATTGAGCGGCAACAGTGCGCCTTCTTCGTCTTCCCGAAGTATGGGGTGGTAGTCGTACGCGGGCGGCGCCCAGCCTTCTTTGATGAAGAAACGCGGCCCCAGTACGTTCTGGCTGATCAGCGCTACGATTTGAAGCCACACCCACCCAGCAAGTACGGCGAATGTCTGCCAATCTGTTCCCGCAAAGAGCACATTGTCTGCCTTCAGGTAGAAGTAGGCAATAGGCACCAGCCGAGTGATGGACGTTCCAATCGTATAGTCCCATCGAAGAGCGCGCCCGCAGTTGCGCATCACGTTCCTGTAGATCTGCGGGACCCAGAACGACAGATATATGAAGGAGAGTATGCTAAAATATACACTTCGGTACAGTGTGCGCGCCGTCGCAAACTGTATTGTAACGAAGAATGTGATGATCAGGAGCAGACAAAAACGCGAGTATAGCGAACCGAATTCGGCCCGCGAGTTCGGTTCGGCTGGTGCAGGTGCTGGGGTAGTAGCAGGATTCCGAGTAGGGAGCAATGGCGCGTCGTCGTCATCAGAGAGAGGGTCATCTTGGTCAGGCGCGATGAGTATCGGTGTTGGTGGTCGCGGTGGAGGACGGGGCGCCGTTACAGGAAGTGGCAGGCCAGCAGGTGCTCCGGGGGGAGGGCGCGCAACGGTTGCTGGTGTGCCGAATGCGTCAGCTGCGAGAGGCAGACCGTTCGACACTGCCGGTTCTTCTGGTGCTGGTGGAGCTGGTGGCGGAGTCGGCGCGGCTGGTGCATTCTGTCGTTCTAGACGTGCTCGCTCAGCCGACTGGACAGACCAGATATCCATCAGGAATCGAAGGTGGGCCAAGACGGAGAACAGCGCGACGAAGGCGATGCTATACATGGCTAGTTGCGCGGTGCCAAGGAACAGATACATGAAGATGAGAACCAGGAACGTGAAGCCATCGCCCAGAGCCATCATGGCAATGGTGTAGAAGCTGACGCGGCTGCGCATCGATGGGGTCGCCGTCTCTTTCATCTGCTTGATCAGGAAGGACAGCTGGAATGCAAAGGCAATCGCGAAGGCAATGATGCTGTGTCGAGCTCGGTTGTTGTACTCTTCCGTTTTGGAGCCGATAAGATGCATGGCTTCTGCAGGAGCATAGTCCGGCGGGCCCTTTGATTCGATGACATATCCGCAGTCGGGCGAGAAGCCCACCATGGACATTGACAGCTGTGAGCGGTGGCCAAGCGGTGCTCCAGTGGGGAATCGCATCTCATGCTCAAGCCAATTCATGTCGGTGGTTTGCACGCTCGGGGGTTGCTGCAAGTACAGCACAAACTCGCAATGGTGCGCCACCCCAGCCATATCATCGTTGGAGCCGACCGAAGAACTTGTCCACGGGTTCCAGACGGGAAACGGGCGGTGTATCTGCCGATCAATCGTCTCATGAACTGTCCAGTTGAGGAAGTCCCTCGCAGTATCGTGAAGCGCATGAGACAGCTGGAAGTGCGGCAGCGCAAAAATGCCAGCAAAGCGCTCGCTTGTCGTTGTCAGAACGGCATGACCGCTGTCCTTGAAATGTATCCCATGCACATAGAACTCCCACCAGTTGCCTCCGAAGCTCTCGTCGTCGCCAACGACGATCTTGGCGCTGACCTCCCCTATCGTCTCGTTCGCATCCGTCCTCATCTTGCCGTCCAGTTGGGTGAAATGCGCCCTGAACGGCCCACCCGGACCCGTGAGATTGCGATCGAATTCCATGGCCGAGTTAGTAAATGGATCGTGTGCAAAGTGCGTCGTGTTGCCCATGTCATGAGGATGGCGCACGCGACTGATGGATTCGCGCACCCACTGACCCTCGACGTAGCCCGAGATGTTCCTGTACACGGGCAACTTTCCCTCTTCGAGATGGTGCTGGTACATGGTCCCGTCCAAGACATTCCTCCATGTGTTTCCCAGTGCTCGCTCGCCATGCGCGTTCGCCTTCGCCCGGACGCTAGGCAGCAGGTCCCACGCGAAGCCGTCCTCTGCTCTGCACCCGCTGACGTTCAGCCATCTCTTCCTATTGACATCGAAGTCGCCGTATCGTGTGCGATTGAGTACGTCGAGCTGGTCCCACTCGCGTTGTATGACCTCGTCGTAGTGCGAGCGTGTGTTGAAGCTCTGCTGCTGCGGTTCGGGCGAGTTGATAAGGAGCAGCAGGATGATGAAGAAGAGGAAGGAGCGAGGATCACGGCGGACTTCCATCAAGGCGGTCGTTGGGTTGTATTTAGGGCCATCGAGGCGTGGAGTCTTGTTGGTGTTGTGGGTGTGCCCGGGGTGAGCTGTCAGTCAGACTCACGGTGATGCAACGTGCAGGGATGAGCCTCGGGGGTGTGCGGAGTTCATCGAGGCATCACCAATTCGACAGTCCTGGGGGTGGAAGCATACTGCAACCCACCACACTTGGCACAATGAACTATGCGCAGGGATTCCGAGGTGTTCCAGTCGTATCGTTATTGACGAACTCTAGGCGATTACAGAGCTCTATAAGATAGCCACAAGGCTCATCACCTGCACTTGCTCTTTACCTTTTCTTCATTGTATCCCGCAAAAGCACCGGGTCGCTGCCAAGTGCAGTCTGGACTGAGCATGTAAACACTATCATTTGGACCGCAGCTTAGCTGTAAGATGCACTGCTAACAATCGACCCTGGCTAACGACCCGGCTACCGGTTATAGCAGGCGGATATTGTTCCCGGTGTGTTGATGCGGGGAAGCTGTTTCTAAAGCACCTCCAGAGGCTCTCTTCCTACTCAGGTTCAACAATTACAATGTTTGCAGCACGCCCGTCTCTACGCTTGGCCGGCCGTTCAAATGCATCAAAGCTGAGGGTACTATCATGTCAATCGGGCTTGATACGCACTCTCACAACCTCAACAACACTTCACCATGCCTCGATAGCACCAGGCCAGACCGTGAACCACAATGACAGCACTGACAACCAATCTATCGGTGCCATGGGCATGTCCGCATCTGGCGCCCGCCTAAAGGTTCGAAAGTACCCCACCTTCTCCTCCCTCGAAGAAGAGCGTCTATACAGAAAGCAGCATCTAGCCGCTGCCTACCGCGTCTTCGCCATGCGCGGCTTCGACGAGGGCGTCGCCGGCCACATTTCCGTGCGCGATCCCATCCTAGAAGACCACTTCTGGCTGAACCCCCTATCCACCCACTTCTCCCAGATCAAGGTATCGGACTTGATACTGGTGAACGAAGAGGGGCAAGTTGTGGAAGGGGACCAACCCATCAACGCAGCTGCATTCGCCATCCACAGCGCCGTACATAGACGGCGACCGGACGTTCACGCCGCGTGCCATGCGCACAGCGTGTACGGGAAGGCGTGGAGCGTGTTCGGCCGCGAGCTGGACATGTACACGCAGGACTCGCTGCGGTTCTTCCGCAGCCACGGCGTGTACAAGCACTTCGGCGGCGTGGTCTTGGAAGGCGACGAGGGCGAGAGGATAGCAGACGCGCTGGGTGACGGCAAAGCAGCCATTTTGCAGAACCACGGCATCCTCACCGTTGGCCAGACTGTGGATGAGGCGGCGTTCTGGTTCCTCAGCTTGGACAAGACGTGCCAGGCGCAGTTGCTTATTGATGCCGCGGCGGCGGGGAGTGGGAATAAGCCGAAAATTATCTCGGATGTGGAGGCGGCTGAGAGCTATAAGCAGGTGGGTACGCCTGAGAAGGGGTGGCTTGCTTTCCAGGGGTATTATGATGAGGTTCTTGCGAAGACGGGGGGAGACTTCTTGAAGTGATCAATCGCATTACAAGGGTTGGAGTTCTTCGGTTCTGGTTAGAGCGACAAAGGTATTATTGTAGCATTTCAAGATGGCTACACAATTCTTTGGACATCTTTACTTGTCAGGTTTTCTCAACTAAATCCATCTCGTGTCTCTGGTTTGTTCGTGAAGGGAAAGTTGAATCATTCGTCGAGAGAAGCCCCCAGAGGGCCATCGCTATCACGATTTTGTGTAGTCACACACGCAACCTTCCTGTTTGAAGATGTATAATTCATTTCGTAGCATCATATCTCGTTCAAGAATACCTACTCCCTGTCCCCACTGACCCTCTTATAGCTCCCCTTCCCAACACCTTCCCTCTCTGCAAGCCCCTGCGCATCCTCCCGGCCCTTCTCTACATTCAACGCCCAAAGCAGCGGCGCAGGCAATACTACCAAGACGGCGAGGAAGATGAATGCAGGGCGGATACTCCCCGCCCGATCGACGATGCCACCCACCACCACAGGCCCCATGGCACTGCTCCCCTTATCCGTGACCGCGTACAGAGCGAAGAATGCCGCCTCGCTGCCCGGCGGTATCAAAGGCGCGTATACCGCCCGCGCGTATGATGAAATCCCCCCCATCACGATGCCATGCAGCACCGCCACGGGGAAGATCTCCCACTGCTTCTGCAGCCCAATAACCCCCCAGGCGCGGAAGAGTGGGACGTAACCCAGTAGGCCGTAGAGGGGGATGAGTTCCATGCCGGCGATGCAGCATAGCAGGATAGTCTTAGCGTTCAGATTGAAGTGGGTGGCGACGCGGGGCCAGAGAAAGGCGCCTACGATGCCGCTGCCGATGCTAGTGATGCTGAGACAGGCGATGGCTATTGTGGACATATGTAGTTCTGTGCGAGCGAAGAGCACGGCGGTGCCAGAAATGGTGGCTACGCTGTCGGAGAGGAGGAACCATGCGCTTAGGAAGAGGAGGGTTTGGCGCAGACGAAGGGCGCGGCACAGGGTGTGCCAGAAGGAGCGCAGCGAGAAAGAGAGGTGGTGTGTCAAGCGGCGGATGCGCGAGGGGTGGGCGCCCAGAGTGCTGGATTCGGGGAGGGGAGGACCCGGTCGTGGACGAAGCCAGAGGAGGGTCGGGAGGGTGAAGACGGCCCACCAGAGGCCGGCGACGAAGAGGATGACGCGCATGGGGAAGGTCGGATGCGTTTTCCCGAAAGAGGTCTTACTGAAGGCGAAGAGGATGCCAATGGCGATGACCTGGACGAAGACGGCGGCGATGTAGCCGTAGCCCACGCCTTTGCTGGAGATGGTGGCGGAGCGCTTGAGGTCGGCAGCAAGCTTTTCGGGGTGCGCTCGGTGCTGCGTCTCCCCGTTGGAGCCATTGGGGTTGAAGGCCTCGAGCTCCTCCTGGTCTAGAGAGGTCGACGAAAAGGAGTTGAAAGATCGGAGGTCAGATGAGGAAGTGTGGTTGGCGACTAGTAATGGGAGGAAGGCGTTGAGGAGGACGAAGGAGAAGCCTAGGCTGGTGACTCCGGCAATAACGAGAAAGGGCGCGAGGTAGTACACCGATGGTGAGATGAAGATAAATAGCATGCTGACGATGGATCCAGTGTAGGCACATATCATGAGCATCTTCTTGCGGTACGGACCTGCTTAGTATCAGCAATACATTCCAGTGAACCAGACTCCCATTCACAAACCATGATCCGCAAACGAGCTAAACAGCACCAGAACAAGTGCCTGCACCAGCACCGCCGCTGAGAATGTATACAACGAGAAACTACTCGTCGACAAGTCCTTTCCCAACAACCGCACCATACACTGCTCTTCCTTGCCGTCCCCTCCAACCGTCCCATTGCCCGCCCGCGCACTCACGCTCCCACTCCCACCTCCGGGCTGGACACACGGCGTCGTCCGGTCCCCAAACAAAACCCCATTCTCCCGCGCCAACTGCTCCAGCACAACAGGCAGAAACGCACCCACGGCCACCACGGCAAACACCTCTGCCGCTACGGGATACGCATACCACCCATTGATTTCACGTTGGGTGGTGGGACTGGTATCCTCGCCTTCGTAGCGCACGCGCGGTGCAGAGAGCGTGGCCTCGTCGTCCCAGTCTTCGAAGTCGGACATTGGTGAGCGAGTGAGTGTTTTTCTATTGTTATTTTCAAGGCATTGGATTTAAGTTGACAAAGAAGGCGTCATATGAGACTGGGTGGAGCCGTGGTGTTCCGGAGTGGAGATGGTGAGGCTGAACTAGGCCGGTTTGAGGTTGGTTGGTGAGGGTGATCGAGCATCGATCGATGGGTGGGGTTCGGAGGAGATGGCGAAGACGTGGGATGGCGAGGGGAAGGGGATGTAAGTTGGGGAACGGTTGCTGAGTTGTAGTGTATGAATGACGCCTGGCGAGGGCGGCGTTGAAGGAGGGATGAGGTCTGACTTGAATGGTCCGGACAATGGTCGGCGGCCATGTGCTTACCATGCAGCAACCGGTGATTTCAACGGTAGTGCATATGAGGGGACCATTAGAAGATTAGATACCATCTAATACCATTCAAGAATCCTACAGTGTCCTGAGCAGTGCGTACCGTCGTGAGCTTCGAGTGCTCTCTCCTCTCAACAGACCCATGATGACGTCACGCGCAAAGCCCCACCGATGAAAGATAATGAATTCAGCAAGCGTCCTGAAATGTTCAGTTGAATGCTCACATGGCACGGCCCTGGATTCCATCCCTCTACCGCACGCACGATGTGCAGACTCCAGCCCCTTCAGCAGAAAGGGTAGACGGATTGCTCGAGGCAGTGGATCCAATCAGTACACGCCTTGAGGCCGAGCCGTACAATCCAGCGCTATGGACGGAACGTGCAGATTTGTACCTTCAACTGAACTATCCTGAGCTCGCAGTGGGAGACGCGTATAGGGCAAGACTGCTCTTTGAACGCTCCATTCCGCCATCTTATGACGGGACTAACGGCGTCCCAGAAGTGCCTACTGAGGATCCAAATTTAGAAGCAGAAGAGGACGAGCGCATCAAAGCATACACTATTTTAGGCCAGGCTCTCTACGACTGCCATTGTCACTGGGAGTGCTTCGAGTTCTGGCTGGGTCTCACTCAAGAGAAGGGGTACCCGCAGCTCTCGCGCCTCGCATTCACAAAGGCAAACGCCCTCAAGCAGCTTCTTGCGCAGAAGAAACAGGCTGCCGCGCTCAACGGTGGATCGTCACAACAGCAGCGCGACAGGCTGAGAGATGGGAGTGTGGTGACAGTGTTCTACCCATGGATGGAAGAGCGGCATTGCAAGAGGAGTTTTGAAGTCATTCAGTGTGTGAACGAGGAGTTGAAGGGGAATGTCCAACCCCCGGCTTGTCGACTGGGGAAGAGCACACTTGAGCCTCTTGAGGACATGCTCGGTATATTTGCGACTCGGCGGGTCACGAAAGGGGAATGCATTCTCATCGACCGCACGACCACGGGCGCAGCAAGCACACCCCTGACTTCACCGCACTGCGAGAACTGTTACGATGCGCCGCTAACAACACCGATCAGCGTATCTTGCTGCGGCGTGCTATTCTGCTCTGCAATGTGCAGGGACACAGCAATGCAAACGTACCACCGTGCGCTGTGCGGTCGGGATTTTTCCTGGCTCTCTGCTCCCGCAACATCACTGCGCGAAAACGCAAGCCCCATGCGCCCACTACTCATGCTGCGCTTCCTCGCAATGTGCGTATCGGCGGGTGTGGACGTGCATCCTCTGGACCACCCTCTGATAGCGCGCTTACAACCGCTTGCCAACGTCGGGCACCTGGACGTCTTCACGCTGGGCGGATCGGTAGTAACACCCATCCGAATCTTGTCGCAACTGGGCGTCGACGTGTTCAAGGCCCACTGCTTCTCAACACAGGTCTTGCACGCCATCTGGTGCCGGCTGGCGAACAACAAGGCGGGGAGCTACGACCCGAAGCTCGGATTTGTGGACGAGATTACGCCTTTCTTGCCACTGTTCAACCATAGCTGCGAGCCGAATGTGGAGTACCAGAAAGAGGACGGGACGACCACGATTCGGTTCTTTGCTCTGAGAGATATTGAACAGGAAGAGGAGATGTTTGATAGCTATCAAGACGTAGAAGATTTGCCGAGGGAAGAGAGGGTGGAAAGGATGTGGCCGTGGTTCGAGCAGCCGTGTTTGTGCCCGCGTTGTAAAAAGGAGGAAGGTGCTGTTGATGTCTAGAGCTGGTGTAGCTACCGGCGCGGGAAGCGTGGCTTAGAAAGATAGAGATATCTGTATAGCACACTTTAAAGGATTCATTTAGGGACAAGCGAAAACAAAAAGCGTCCAACAGACAGTGTAGCCATCTCAGAGACAGACCAGTTGCCCAGCACCTGCCACTTCGAGTTGAAGTACCCCTGGCTATCGCCAATCTTGCTCGGCATCCGGTCAGTCGTGGAAAAGTGCTGTATCGTAGGATGGCTGTCATACCAGCCAACCGAGAGAATAGAACGCCATGAATTTCATGCTCGAATACGCCGCCCAATGCCTGTGGTGTTTTTGCTGCAATCACGCTCGGTCGTCAATCCTCGGCCTCTTACTATCTCTCCCTTCGTCGTCACCGAATCTCTTCCTGTCGCCCAATGGCTTTGCATTCGCACCAGACGGGCCATCTTGGTCGTAGTCTCGCCCTCTGTACCCGTCACTTCTGAACCGCTCATCCAGACCAAACTCGTTCTTGTTCCGTCGCGGCCGGTCGTCTCCAAAATCGCCCCAGCGTCCAGTGTCCTCAGATCGCATATCCTTGTACCGTGTCCCTCCCTTCTTGCCGAGCTTCGTCAAATCCCTGATCTGCATGTACTCGGGCAAGACCTCACGGTTGGTCTGGTCCTCAAACCGCGCGCCCATGATGTTCCTCTTGTCGAGCCCCAGCTCCTTCAAGTCATCGTTGTAGAACGCGCCCTTATGGTAGTACTTTTGCATAAACTCCTGCTTGCCCCTCCCTTCCCTCTCCTCGGCCTGCGCGTCGATGTGTGCTCTGTCCTCGGCCTCACGCTCTGCGGCACTGAGGTTCCGTCTGCGCTCAATCTCGGCCCGCTCCGCCTCGGCCTCCTCGATGGCGAGGCGCTCGCGCTTGATGCGATGCAGCTCGCGCAGCTTCCACGCGAGATATTCGGCGTCTGGGTCTTTCCCGTCGGTGTCGTCGATGGCGTTGATGTCTGCGTCCTCGACGTCGTCGTCCCAGTCCCGCCTCGCAGCTGCACGCTCGGCAAGACGGGCCTCGACTTGCTCCTGCACAAGCCGGCGTGTCTGCTCTTCTCTCCGCGCTTCCTCCTCGGCGGCGAGCTCGTCGGCGGTCTTTGCTGGCGCAGCGGTGGTGTTACGCGCGCTCTTCTTGATGAATACTGGGCGCAGCAGTTTGCGCGGTGCTTCTTCTTCGCTAGACTCCTCCTCCTCACTTGAATCCTCCTCGCTGGAACTCTCTTCCTCGCTACCTTCTTCGTCATCATTGCCTTTGTCGCCCTCCTCTTCGCTTTCGGTTTCGAACTCATCTTCGTTGATATCTGGTTTCTGCCGCGCTGCGAGCTTCGATTTGAGTGCAGATTTGGGGAACGAGGATGCAATCGGTGCGGGCTTGGGCTTCGCAAAGGGCTTTGGCTTGGACTGCTGCTCCTCCTCAGACTCGGATTCTTCTGAGCTCGACTGCTCTTCGGCAGGCGCAGCGCCTGGCTTGCCGGCGAATTGTCGCGTGCGCACAGGCTGCGCGGTGAGCTTCTTAGATTTTGGCGGTGGCATCGCGAATGAAGGTTGTAGATTGTGGAAGCAATGGCTCCAAAAAGTTGACGGCACAGGCGGGCGCGCTGCCGCGGTTGATCCTAGCGTCTAGGTAGGCTGCATAGGGCTGAACCGTAGATGAACCAGCTAGCAGCGTCACACCATTCCTTCGACACCTTACCAGCTCTGATCAGGCGCTTGGCACTCTCATAGAAGATCTGATTGAACAAAACAATTGAGCAAAGAGCAAATGCAGCTGATAGACTGTACAATCAGCTTAGAGACATCTCGGTTCATCTGGACTACACTACTCAGAAGCATAACGTTCTACCAGCTATACATCATACAGCATCTTGCCACGGCCGACTGGATGCCGAGCACTTTCGAAGAACTCGATTAAGAAAGAGAATGATACAGCTAAGAGGAATTTTAGCCAACGTAGCGAAATTTCTAGTTATCTAGCGCCCTCCGATTACACCTGAGGTACTCCTGGCTTTCACCAATCTTGCAGAGTGCCCGGTGATAGAGCGCTTTACACTCGATCAAAGATGAGGTTGGCATACAAATGCCATCGGACGCATGTATACTATAGGCTCTTTGCACACATATTCTCCCATATAACCTCTTTACAACTAGAGGTCTTCAGCTTGCCTTTCTCTCTCACCCTTCTTCCCGTATATGCACGGGTAATACACATTATGGTGTTATTACGTACGAAATACCTCAGACTTGGTGACAGGTGACAAAGTGCCAGAGCCCATGCAACGGATGGTAGGGGCGCAGTGTTTGCTGATACAGACCTCGAATCTGCACGTAGAAACCCTCAACCCTCCTCTTCGTCGCCAAATGTGAGTTTAACCGCCTTGGCCTTCTTCTTCGGTTTCTTCACGGTTTTTGTCTCTGCTGCCTTGACATCCTTCGGCTCGTCTTTGCTATCTTCCTGTTCGTCGCCGATAACTTTAGCAGCCTTGCGCTTCTTCGCATTCGCTCCAACTTCTGCAATCTTGTCCCTGGACTTTCCATCAGCGGCCTTGCCCGGTTCCTTGGATGCACCTTCTTGCTCAGATGCTGCGTCCTCTTTCGGATCCTTTTCGGCAACAAAGGCTTCATATTCTTCTTTGGTCATTGACTCATTGGTATCTTCCAGAACATAGGTGGGAGCGTCGTCTTCATCGTCCTGCTTCATTCTCTTATTTCTTGGTATGGGGCGTTCATGACGAGCTGAGTCATCACCTTGCAATTGGCCACGAAGTCGTTGCAAGAATGCAGGCTGCGAATTATCTAGATACACTCAATTTCAGGCATCTATGACGGCTCCTCCCATACTTACCGAACTGCAGATCTTTTGCCTTGAAGCTCATCTCGAACCCTGAATATTACTGTAATCCCAAAAAAAAAGGAGAGATCAAGTGGTGATCATGTGAAAGCAAAGTATGTACCCGTAGTACGACGCTGGGGCTGGGCGCCTGTCGATCTCTCCAGGGCTCGGGTGCGGCAGTGCGGCCCTTGTTCTTGGCGTATGGCTCCCGATAATACGAACTGTGGTTCTTATGGTCGCTACCAGGCAGTTCTCGCACTGTTTTTAAGATGTTTGCTTTCAAGGATAGTGACCAGGCGTTCCTTGGCGCAGGGCTGCGACTTCCGTGCGCGTGCGCGACTGGCCAAACTCTCCAAGCAGGCTCCACATCTGCGGGTGGACATTAATCGCCGGCAACTCGAGACATACGCAATCGCGCAGCTATCACAGGCTTTTCTGTTTCATTTCCCAGGAGTCTACAGCACAACCGTTACCGCCCTTGCGCTGACACCGAAACGTACCCATATCCTTTGCGCACCCCTTGGAGTAACCTCCGGCCGCTCGTTACTTGCGCAAAGCACTCTCGTTGACCACGTTGCTCCTATACTTTCGCCTGCGACAACGGATCCCATCTGAGCCCCTATTAACCACCTACACTCTGAATACAAGGGTGGCATTGCCGCTGGGCTCGGAAGGAGTACTTTTCAGGAGGTTTGCTCGGCACCAGGTGCTAGAGTGAAGCCATGGAGTTTATACGAGGTCTCACGAGGAGGCTACCATCATATAACGGCAGCTTGGACAAGTTCGACGACTTATCACCACACGCAGAGAAGATCTCTCCCCGGTTAGCATTCTTCCGTCGGCGCATACGGTTGAAGGGAAACTCGACGGTTTCATTGCCGCTCGGACTGGTTCTGCTGTTCCCATGTCTCGTCATAATTCTGATACTAGTCCTCTTTGTGAGGTCACCAGACTCACAGGGCATTATGATGCCTGGAGGAGGGCCACCCCCTCAGATACGGTATGTGCTCGCCAACACATCGCCCACTTGAGCTGCAATTGACGGGTTGTAGGAAAATCAGCGACAAGTACGATAAGCCTTTCGCAGTAGGCTGCCTTGAACCCAACACGAGCGGACCCCGCGCAAACGCGGCGATTGTAGTCTTGGCCAGGAATAAAGAACTGGACGGCGTCATCCAGTCCATCAAGTCCTTTGAGAGGCACTTCAATCGGTGGTATAACTACCCTTACGTCTTCCTTAATGACGGAGATTTCAATACAACCTTCAAAGAGACTGTTGGCAACCACACAAAGTCGAAAGTTGAATGGGGCAAGATTTCGCAAGAGCACTGGGGCTTCCCAGACTGGGCCGATCCTGCAGTCGTAAAAGAGGGCATTGCGAAGCAAGGTGACCGCGCTATAATGTACGGCGGCATGGAGAGCTACCACCACATGTGTCGATTTTACTCTGGGTATGCAGCTCTCACACAGGTCGCCCTTGATCCCGGTCATACTAACGTGTCACAGTCAATTCTACAAGCACGAGCTGCTGCAGAAGTACGAATGGTACTGGCGCCTCGAGCCTGAGATCACCTATTTCTGCGATATCACCTACGATCCGTTCATCCACATGATACGCAACAAAAAGACCTACGGCTTTACCATCGCCGTAAAAGAGCTGCGAGAGACAGTGCCCAATATCTTCCGCTATGCTTCCGCGTTCAAGAGGATGAACAATATCACATCTCAGGGCATGTGGGAGATGTTTGTGGAGAAACCGAAAGAGGAGCCGAAGGACAAGCTGCCAAAGGACGATCCCAAGTACAAGAAGCCTCTTCCACAAGAGATTTTGAACTCTGAACCAGGCACTGGAGCGCTCCCTGAGATTGATCCGGAGAACATGGAAGGCGAAAACTACAACATGTGCCATTTCTGGAGCAACTTCGAGATTGTCAATCTGTCTTGGTATCGCAGCAAAGAGTACAACGATTTCTTTGAGATGATGGATCGCAGTGGTGGCTTCTGGATGGAGCGAGTAAGAAAATCCTCACAAATCCAGCGGGCATAGCTAACAAAGATCAGTGGGGCGATGCGCCCATCCACTCGCTCGCTGCAGGCATTCTGCTCGGTCCTCAAGACGTCCATTATTTCCGCGACTTCGGCTACCGACACACAACGATCCAACATTGCCCTGCAAACGCCCCTGCACGACAGCTACCCAGAATTCCTTACCTCGAAGAGTCAACCCTGGACGAGAAGGCGCGCAAGGAAGAAGACGACTACTGGGCGCACCCAGATCCGCCCAAGGAGAACGGTGTCGGCTGTCGCTGTAGATGTGACACTGATATTGTTGATGTGGAAGGGAAAGAAGGTTCTTGTCTTGCAGAGTGGGTGGAGGTTGCCGGAGGCTGGGCATCGCCATAAACCTACTGGCTGCTGTTTGCTTTTGTTCTGCATATTATTTGGGCGAGCATTATGGGCGGCGCCATCATTTTGTTTCAGCTTCGTACGGCGCGACGGTGTTCATGACGCATCTTGGGCACCTGGGAGCAGGTACCGCAGCATTGGCGTTGCCGGGTGAGCCTCACGCTCACTGTACATATAGAAGGTCGCACATATAGACGTCTGAGCCTATGTCTACAGGTCGAGTGCCAGCAAGCATTCTGTAATGCATCAAGGGCTATTTTTCACTCAAGCATTCTCTTACACGACAAGAGTAGAGGCAGATAAGGACTGACTTCACAACGCCACACCCCCACCTCAAAATCAAATATTGATGACTACAAGTGAGAGTGAGCGAGCATTTCCGCTTGCCTAGCCTTTTTGTAGTCCTTAGAGGTCTTCAGCTGCGGGCTTTCACTTCACATGAATGACTTGTGACCTCCAGGGCTGGACTGGTGCCCGATACCGATAAGGAAGCGGGGCGCGGGGTGTCTCGCCTCTGATTGGTTGTGGCTTATGGTAGGTCCAGGTAGGAGAGGTGCTCGTGGATGCTCACTTGCCTCACGACTTGACGCCTTTGTACATTGCACACGCACTGCACCACCCAACTTGGATCAAAGACTTACCCGCCACTCTCAACTCACCAAGCCCTACCTGCACCCTTGTCTTCCACACTCTTTCAACAAGGTACGCTGCATGTCTATGCATGAGCTTCCCCGCGTGCACTGTCATACATGATACAGCAAGGCACCCGTTTCACGCGCTGGCCCACCCACTAGGCGCTTTAGGCAGCTTCCGCTCCTACCTTCACCCGAGCGGCCTCCTCGCCACTTCTTAACCCCTCCATGGCCCTTTGATGTCTCTTACATAGTCTTATATCGAGACTTCCAGCTGACATGTCCTCAAGTGATCCCGAAGCAACTCCGGAGCTTCAGTATCCTCCGGTGCAGACAGATCGCTCACTTACCAACCTTGACCTCGATACACTAATGTTGAAGTCGACCTCACGTCGGCTGCCGGAGCAGCCCGGCAGCTCTCTCGACGACAGTACATATGAGATGTTGACTGACAGCCTGATCGAGATGTCCGACGACGATGCTCACACAGCATCGATTGCCTCCACGTCTGGGGAGCCGACGCCTGATGATGTCTCAGCATTCAGCGATGATGATGATGACTTCGAAGGTCATCAGCGGGCCCGCGACGAGGATACCCAGTCCATGCATGCCATGCACGCCTACGACGATCTCGAGACGCCGATGGCAACGGGTCCAGAGGACAGCGTACTCACAACGGTACCATACCTCGAGAGCAGCCACGAATCTACACACCTACAACTTGATGAAGATCCTACAGAGAACATCGAGAGTGCTCTCGGTTCTACGGTCCTTTGTGCTTTCCCAACGGAGACACAGCCGCTGCCCAAGGCACTGGAGGTTTATGGTCGGACACAAGTGCGCGTAGCTGTCAAAGCGGCGCTCTCGTCCCAACACATGTCCGCGCCCGACAACTACAAAATTGTCTTCATCGGAATGCCGGAGAAGTGGTGGGCGCAAGACGATATCATCGCCCAAATCCATGCAGCGCTGGAAGCGTCCTCTAGTAACACAAGGTCAGTAATGGTACGGGGTCAGATGGAGCCTCTTGGATCTGTCATCGATGCTCAGAGCTGCACACATGTCGATGTCGGTACTACTGGAGAAGCTGTGAATGATATCACACTTCACATGGAGAACGGACAGCGCCTGAGCCTGCATGGCCGGAAGACACCGCGGTTTGACCTTGCGATCCTCTGCCACACAAAGGAGCGTCAGATGGCCACTGACCGCCCTGTCGACGACTCGCTCCGCACCGCATTTCGCCATCACCAGATACCGCTGATCGAGATCACAGACATCAAGTCATACGGTACTGGCGCCAAGACGTATGATATGCGTAGCCTGGCTGCCTGTATTGAGGGTCGCAATGACGATTCGGCTGACTTCGAATTGCTTGAAGTGCTTCCGCTCGATGCGTACAGCTTCCGTGAGCTAGACCCTGCTCAGATCAATCGTCACTTAGCATTGATCAGCCCGCATCTGGTGCCGCCTGTCGAAGCTGTTCCGAAGACCCGACTCTCAGCAATTGGTGATACCTTGCGCGGAGTCGGCAAGCAATTACGCACAGGAGCACCAGCTACTACCAAGGTCTTGTTGCTCTCGATTGCACTTACCATGATGATATCGGCCTTCGTTCTCAGTCCAGTTTACATGCCACTTGTTCTGCAGAAGCCCACAGACAATGCCGTGGAAATTCCAACAATATCTGTCGTACCAGCATCGAGTCTGTCGGTTACTTCGCCAGCGCTCAGCTCTTCCAGCGCGACTGCACCCCTTACCTTGTCTTCCTTGTCCAAATCCATATCAAATGGTCTTACGGTAGTCCCTACATCCAAGGAATCTAAGCCAAAGCAGGCAGAGAAGAAGAGTGAGAATGTCGGTGGGTTTGATATCCAGACCGCTGGCGAGAAGCAGTTCGTCCTCACTCCGTCGAAGGAGGTGGCTAGCTTCAGGAAGAAGCCACAGCTCAGTATCCAAGTCATGCGAAACACAACTCTGGTTCCTATCCGCTATGTCAGGACGATCACCGGCGAGTACTTCGTGGATCTTGAGCAGGACTATTCCTTTGGTACGTTCAACGTTAGCATTACGAGCTACTCCAAGCCTCACCTTCGACAATCGTTTGAGGTTAATCTTGGTCACAACAAGACCTGGTTCAACCAAGTGCTTGAAACCACCACGGGGAAGGCCTTGAGCGCTCGATCAGCACTTCTGAGTGTCTCTTCTGCGGCCGTGGCGCAAATCCAAACCAAACTGAACGTTGCTGTCCCGAAGTTCGGCCAATGGGCAGACGGCCATCAACTGAAAACCGCCTATGGTACTGCAAAAGAGAGTCTCGAAACCAGGGCAGAGGTTGGAGCAGGATTTGTAAAGCATGTTCCTGAAGCCGCCTGGACGAGTCTGAGAAAAGCTACGGCTCCAGCCCGCTTGTCGCAGACTATGTGGAAGGCCCGAATGAATGCCCTGCGAGTGCGCTGCCATGTGGAGACAGCTTCGCATTCGCTCTTGGGGGTATCGGACAAGCAGCCCAGCCGGGCATGCAGCGAACTTCACTCGCACACTCAAGAGTAGGAGCTTCCAACTAGACGGAAAGTGGATGACGTGCTTGTGTTTTGATGGCGTTTCTCGGGGAGGGTACTGGCGTCAGGTTTATAGCATGTGTTCGGAAGACGGCTTGCATCATCCAAGCACCTGTCGTGACAGTGCTGGCGGTGAATACGGCGTTGGTTTGTTGGATTCTCGATACCAGGTACCAGGCAATGTTGGGCTCTTCCTGCTCCTTTTCCGTTGGTCAAGCGCATGAACTTTTGGTGGCGCTGTTGGGAACCATGTAGAATTAACAATGACATGTGTTTTTGCAAACTGTATCCGCCAATACGCATGATTTGATGCGGTTGCTGTGCCAGGCTCGCAGGGCTGAATTTGCGAAGACCCTAGCGCTATGACCAGCATGCTAAACATGCCCCTCATTGCCGCCTCCCACAAATTCGTAGACTAGGCTAACGACAACACCCAAACACTCTCTCTGTACCTTCTTTCACCAGGTTACAGTAGCACCCACTCTACACACACCGCGCACAGAACCCCTTAGTCACATTACACATCATGTCTGACGTCGCTAAGCCCGACCCCGCCGCCGAGCAGGTCGCCAACCCCGGCGCAACCCTTGTCCAGGACGAGACGGCAAAGGTCACCACCGACAAGCTCGCCGACAAGGAGACCAAGCCTGCGGCCGCCTCTAGCGATGACAAGCCCATCACCGAGAAGGCGACAGAAGCTGCCGCCGCAGTGAAGGACAACGTCTTCTCCATGTTCGGCGGTGGCCCCAAGAAGGAGAAGAAGGAGGAGGCCGACGATGTCAACGATCGCTCTGGTTCATCCAAGGCACAGGCTGGCGCTGTAAGCAGTTGTGGTTCCCAGAAACCGCCATGATACTAATGTCTTGCAGCAGGAGGAGGAGAACCCCGAGAACCAGGAGCCCGATGTCGAGTTCGCCCCCGTCGTCCACCTGACCGAGAAGGTCGACACCAAGACCAACGAGGAGCTTGAAGAGCAGGTCTTCAAGATGCGCGCCAAGCTGTTCAAGTTCGACCGCGAGTCGCGGGAGTGGAAGGAGAGGGGTACCGGTGATGTCAGGTTATTGAAGCACAAGGAGAACGGCAAGACCCGCCTGGTTATGCGCCGAGACAAGACCCTCAAGGTCTGCGCCAACCACTACGGTATGTTATGGTGCGATCTGGGCATGGGGTGATACTGAGAGTGTACAGTTGTGCCCGACATGAAGCTGTCGCCCAACGTCGGCAGCGACCGCAGCTGGGTCTGGAACGCCGCCGCCGATGTCAGCGAGGGCGAGCCCGAGGCTCAGACTCTGGCCATCCGCTTTGGCAACAGTGAAAGTAGGTCACACGCTCGTAATCAACATAGGCCCTTGCTAACAAGCATCCCTAGACGCCAACCTGTTCAAGGAGGCCTTCATCAAGGCCCAGCAGGAAAACGAGGCCCTCTTCGGAAAGTCGGAGTAAAGTCGCAGTTTGGAAGTTATTGTGGTTGGACTTGAGACTGTGGTAGGAGGAATGAAGCATGCATGCACGAACGAAGCGATGACATTTTGGGACGGTATCATATCACGGCGATAGACGCTCTCACACCCTGCACATACTAGATAGTATTAAATTGGCCGTCTACGGCATCCCCTAAACAAAAACTGCATTTGGTTGTGTCTTCACGCGTTTGACAAAGTCGGTGAGACAGCAGCTGTGACGTCGTTGTACAGATGGAGCTGCAGAAGCAGAAGGCGCACGCCATGGCTCCGTTGGGGGTTACACTGGCAGGCCGTGGGCAAGCACCCCTCTTACCTCGTACCAAATACCTTACTTAACTCTTGCTGTGATCTGCCCTCTCCCCTCGTATCTGTATTCAGCCTGCAGTAGTTTCCGCGCGTGTAGACAAGCTTGTTTGCTGCCAAGAAGAGAGCTGTAGGTGCAGCTGGGTTGAGCTCCGCCCACTGGTCCCAGTCCCGCTCCGCGAACCCAAGGTCGCGCGCGTCCAGCCACTACAACCGATCGATCACCGCCGCTTTCACTACGCGCCTGAAGTCGCGCAACCTCTCCGCTCCCACTCACCAGATCGCAGCACTCTGCAATACCGCCAACATGCCTGACGTAAGTGCGCCGACTGAATCGAACACGGAAAATTGGCTAATGCGCGCCACAGGTCAAGCGCTGGGTCAAGATCATCACACACCAGACACCCAAGTAGGTGCCACACGCGCCTTCGCTCACGCCGCCGCGCCTACCACTCCTGCGAGCGCACGACTAACGCACCCTCACAGCGATGGCCCGTCACCCGTCGAAGGATTCCCCATGAGATCATGGAACATCGAGATCTGGCTGTTGGACGACCAGGGCAACGAGGTCATGCCCACCGTCTACGAGAAGGCCGTGTACAACTTGCACCCCTCTTTCGAAAGACCCAAGCAGAGTGAGTGTTAAGAGATTAGGGTTGAGGCACCACTGACAAGCGTGCAGCAATCAAGAAGGCACCATTCCGCATCGAAGAGCAGGGATGGGGAGAGTTTGACATGACCATCGTCCTCACAGCAGCCCACAAGGGCGGCGAGCATTCCCTCAGCCACGACCTCAACTTTCAGTCCGAGCGCTACGAGGCCAAGCACCAGGTGGTACGTTACCACTCCTTCACTATGCTTTCACTCTCCTGAAACCTGTCGCTAATTCGTGCGCAGACCTTCCGCAACCCCAAGCCCGAGCTGCTCGCCCTTCTGCAGGACTCTGGCTCCGCCGACGCAAACGGCGTTCGCGGCAAGGATGCCTCCAAGAAGAAGGCCCGCCGCGATAAAGCTGTCGACATGGAGAAGCTGGCCGACGGGCTGCAGAAGCTGAGCGAGGACGACCTGCTGCACGTCGTGACCATGATCCACGACAACAAGACAAGCGAGACGTACACCAAGAACGACGTCGAGAGTGAGTCGTATCCGTATTTCACTATGTGGGTTGACAGACGCTAACGGACCATGTAGACGGCGAGTTCCACGTCGACCTCTACACCCTGCCCGACTCGCTTGTCAAGATGCTGTGGGATTTCACAGCCAGCAAAACCGACTTATAGGCACACGCCTTTGCAACCACGGTTAGGCTAACAGGACCTGCAGTCTTCGGCGGCGCGGCGTAAATGCCCCGGAAGAACCTTCACCTTTTCCAAACCCCACACGCCTCACGTTGAAGCTCAAGTGGGCTGCGTAATAACACCGCTCCTTGCGGTGGGCGGGTGATTCGGTATAGGGCAGGCAGTGATACCAAAGTTCATCGTCTTTCTTTTGCAACGGGGTTTTAGGCACTGCATGCGTGCAGTGAGGCATCTCCCTTTCCCCACACTGCGACACTTCTTTGAGCACTCTCCTCTATTGAACGGCTCGGCGTAAATTTTAGGCAAAAGTAAGCTAGCTGCACATGTGTTACGGCGCGACATGAGACCCTTGGAAGTGGGGGTTTTCGATGCTCGTTCCACGGGATGAATTCTTTGGCTTCGCTTCTTTACTTACGCTTGCAGTGATGTGCCATGTGTACTTTCGCCATATCTTCTCGCGTACGGCAACTCACTATTCCCAGCCAACTCCAGAGATCATACACCGATGGATCAACCTCATTGTTTTTCTGCTCAGCCATTCTATCCCACCGCCTGCACTCCCCTTTCCCCTAAACGTACGGCACATATGCCCATCCGGGTCCACATCCTGAATCTCCCGACGCAGGCTCAAATGCAAGTACTCTGTGTATCTCTTAACACAAGCACACGAACCCAACTACATCTCCATCCCCATAACATACATCTGCCCAACGGGACATCACTAGCCAAATTCGCCCGCCCACCATGTCTCCAACTTCAGTCTCTCCACATGACAAACAGCAGACAAGCCTGGAAGACTAAGGTTTCGAGCAGAAAAATCATCGCTAGAGAGCCGTGTATATATCTCTCAGGTACCGCCCAAACCTCTACAACCTGACGAATCAACAGTGATCTCTACCTCGACCTCATTCTATCATATCCGCGCTCTATTACGACCTTTTGGGCAAAAGCACACCTAGAAGACCTCTACATCGCTTTTGTATACATCTGCTTCCAGAGAGGGTTCCACATTCGATTTTTGAAGACTTCTTTTAGCAGGAGCTCACACTGAAAATGCTGAAATCGTTTTGTATATTTCCAAGACTTGGAAGAACAGGCCAGCTCGCTCACTACATCAAACTTGCCAGCAAGAGTTTGAGATGTATTATCAGAAAGTGCAGAGGCTCCCACATAGGATATCTGCCTTGTCATTTCGACAGGGGATTACATTAGACTCTTCGCAGTCAATTCATTTACTTTCGTTCTAAGAAGTTGGAAGAATAAGTCTGCTCGCTCATGGCATCAAAGGGCGTACGAGAGTTTGAGACGGGCGTGCAAGATGGAGTGGGAGAGGACAGAGTAATGCTCACGTGAGCTTCCTGCGTTATTCTTTTGGCAGAAAGTCACATTCAGCGCCTGCATACTCGTTTTGTATACAGATATTTTGAGAAATCGGAAGTCCGAATTTGAGATTTATATGCTCGCCGAGCCGAAGCTTCCACGCATGGTGTCAATCAGATGCTTCCTTGGTAGAAAGAGCTGAGAGACTTCTCTATAAGAACTTTTTATGGTGCTCTAAATAGAAGAACTCATCGAGTATTTAAATTACTATTTGGTGTACATGTACTTCAAGGAATTTGTAGTTGCAATTTGTCTTTTCGCTAGGCTGAGACCGTCCACACATGAACAACAGGTTGTGTGATTTTAAAAGGGAAAAGCTGAGAGCCTCCCGCGAAGCACGCACGCTCTCACATTGGCTTTCTGGGTTTCTTTTTTGGAGACAGGCACACATAGGAAGCTTCTGCGGCTGCTTCATCTACAATCGCTTTGAGATATTTGAAGTCAAACCTGCATGCTCGCTGGATCGAGATGTCCGCACATGGTCATGAAGCGCATATTTGGAGCAAAAGAGAGGACTGCAGATTCGCAGAGACTTAAATCGAAGGTAATGACGTTTTTGAAGATAGGTAGAGTAGATCGAGCTTGTATTGAGAGACACACGCAGACGGGAAGGGTCATTTTGGAGAGACAGAGTAGCGAGCTGGTTTTGAGGAGGCCTGAGAAGAGAAGCAGAGACATGAGTGCTTTGCGATGATTTTTTAAAACGGAAGCATAAAAGCCGTAGTTGAGTTCTTGGTGTAGAAAGAACAGCAGACATGCGGGACACACGGTCACCATTTTTATATAGGCTGGGCAGTGAACTGCATTTGAGGAATGCTAGGAATAGACAAAGAGACATGAAGTCGGTCCGATGATGGTTTTATGGAAGCAGAGTGGCTGTTGCTAAGTCTTGTGAGCAGAGAGAACAGCAGACATGGGCCGACGGTGAGTATGTTTTTGTAGAGCAAGCTTATATTGGAGAAGCAGAGACATGAAATATCCGCACTATTTGTTGAATAGAGGCAGAGTAGTCGTTTTTGAGTATTTTGAACGGGGAGAAAGGAGAGACATCATAGGTGTTGAATCGATTCTGTATAGAAACAGGCCAGAGCAGAGTAAAGTCAGCTCCTTTTGAGGAAGGCCGGACAGAGACGTAGAGACATGGACTTTTCGTTGTTGTCGTTTGAACAGAAGCAGAATAGCAGTTGTTGAGTATCTTGAGCAGAAAGAACACGAAAAGAACAGCAGAAACGTTGCTCGTGGTTTCGATAATTTGTATATAGGCAGAGTAAACTGAGTGAGCTGCTTACAAGAGAGATCAGAGAGACACAAGTTCACCACTTTTGGATTCGAACACAAGCATAGTCGACCACCCAGTTCAAAAAGAAAGAAAAGCCGCACCAGACATAGTTCGTCTTTTTCAGAGTATCTCAGAGAAGAAAGAGCTGCAGAGACATGACATGGTACTGTAACAATTGTGCAGACAAGCTCACGCGAAGCAGAGGTGTCTGTTGTTATCGACGCCATATCTGCAACATCTACATTTGACTGGGGGTCGTGGATGTTAAATCTGCAGCCTAATTTGTTCGACTGCGCACCCCACCTGAGCAGCCAATCAGCGGGCTGGTGCTAGCGCCCCTACAACTTCCCCGCGTCAGTGGAGGTATCCGCTGAACGTCAATTCGACGACTCACCTCAGCCTGGCTGCTCTCAGCTG
>KZ107840.1:603362-661358 GCA_002116315.1 Epicoccum nigrum
GCCGCGTACCTGAACAAGAACCGCATGTCTATCTCAAAGTACCTGCAGCTACTCCGTAGCACAGAGCTGGACCTTGTCTGCGTGATGAGCAGGGAATTTCGCGACGACACGCGGTACAAGAGCTCAAAGAACGCAGTAGCAACAACGTGGGTGGTGTCGTTTGGCCAGATCCGCAAGCACGATACAGTAGCGGCAGATCTGCTAGGGTTCATATCGTGTGTGGAGTGGAAGGCCATACCGCGGTCGCTGCTGCCAAGTGCAGAGTCAGAAGCGCGGATGGAAGAGGCGATTGGCATGCTGTGCGGCTACTCGTTTCTAGCCAGACGAGACAGCGATGGCCGTGAGTCAAGAGACGAGAGTGGGGACACGAACGTGCCCGATGGCGACGAGGAGTGGTATGACGTGCACCGTCTGGTGCACCTGGCAACACGGATCTGGCTCGAGGAGTATGGCGACTTAGCGGAAGCGACGGGTGACGCTGTACGGCATGTCGCTGAAGTATTCCCATCTGACGACTACGCGAACAGGCGGTTGTGGCGGGCGTACCTTCCGCACGCGCTGCGACTGCTTGGGGCTGAGCGAAGCCATGCTCACGAAGAGAAGTCAAAGCTTTGCTTGTGGGTAGGTAGGTGTCTAGATGTTGATGGAAGGATACCAGAGTCGGTAGCGTGGCTGGAAGAGTGTTGTAGACTAAGGAGAATGTCAGAAAAGAGCAATGAGGATCTACTATTTGCCCAGCACGAGCTCGCAATAGCATACCGAGCAGACGGACAGGTGCAGAAGGCGGTCGAGCTGCTGGAGGCCGTGGTCAAGGTGCAAGAGACGCTGGCAGCAGACCACCCGGACCGACTGGCGTCGCAGCACGAGCTCGCAATAGCATACCGAGCAGACGGACAGGTGCAGAAGGCGGTCGAGCTGCTGGAGGCCGTGGTCAAAGCACAAGAGACGCTGGCAGCAGACCACCCGGACCGACTGGCGTCGCAGCACGAGCTCGCAGGAGCATACCGAGCAGACGGACAGGTGCAGAAGGCGGTCGAGCTGCTGGAGGCCGTGGTCAAAGCACAAGAGACGCTGGCAGCAGACCACCCGGACCGACTGGCGTCGCAGCACGAGCTCGCAGGAGCATACCGAGCAGACGGACAGGTGCAGAAGGCGGTCGAGCTGCTGGAGGCCGTGGTCAAAGCACAAGAGACGCTGGCAGCAGACCACCCGGACCGACTGGCGTCGCAGCACGAGCTCGCAGGAGCATACCGAGCAGACGGACAGGTGCAGAAGGCGGTCGAGCTGCTGGAGGCCGTGGTCAAAGCACAAGAGACGCTGGCAGCAGACCACCCGGACCGACTGGCGTCGCAGCACGCACTCGCGCTTGCATATGATGCGGATGGACAGACGCAGGAGGCTGCAGACTTGCTCGAGCGCGTAGTTGAGATCAAAACCCGCGTTTTGCGAGCAGATCATCCTTCGCTGCTGGTGTCAGTCGAAGCGCTGGGTGCTATGCGTGCTGAGCTAGCTGCCGATTCAGACACTGCATCTTCTTCTCTATCTCGCACGAGCCCCACAGCAGTTGACTCTGCTAGATCTATCCTGTAGCAGTGCGATCAGAAGCAGCATAATCTGTGTGTGTCGCCAGTCTACAAGCCTTGCAAATGCAAACTTACTGTATAACTACGTAGATATTGTCTGTAAATCTAGTTGCAGATCTTCTTGTAGCTAACAGATGTTTTACAAAATTCTTAGCTAGTACGTTCGCACAAACTACCTACTCAGATATCCCTTTGCTTAGAGCACAATGAGAAGTGACAATCTCCTAAAGATAGTACGTAAGTAAAGCTTACTGTATACAGGATATATTACACAGGCACCCCTGCGATGCACTAGCATGGATGTGGTAGGACCCCTGTTGCAAGGACCGTGCGATGAGAACAAAGCTGACGCAGGAACTGGAAACCGATTGTGCTCGCGACTGTAATAGTAGGATTTTTGGATATAGACGGGGGATAATGGTCCTAATCTTACAGAAAAGCCAGAGAAACAGAGACATGCCGCACCGGTAACCTTATCTTGAATAAAACTGGAGTGCTTTTACATCGAGCTTGTAGAGAAGAGCTAGAACAACGCCGAAACATGGATGTCCCTGGCGATGCTTTGATACGAGCTGACGTTTTGGGCAAAAAGAGCAGCCGGATCATGTAAGATTGGTGACAAATTTTTCGAATGTGTGAGAATCATAATTTCAACCATTTTGAGCAGAGAAAACTGCAAAGTCATGGCTCGGCGGAGGTGTGGTTTTCGGATACAGAAAGAGTGTGATAAGTTAGTTGTATATTAAAGCTGGAAGAGAAGAAAAGCAGGGGCATGTCCGTTTGCTATCTATGTATTGGTCAGAAGCAGTCAGCTTGATAGAGTGCTTTGAGAAGGCATTATGCTGAAACATATTGGCAGGGCGGAAATATATTGGATGTGAGCGGAGTAGTCTAGTATTGAGTATCGAATAGAAGGCGAAGCAGAAACATGTCCAGAACGTGGCTGAATTTCAAATGTAGACAAAGTAACTCTCTTGTCAAGCGTAGAGAAACATGTGCATAGATATCTGACGTTTTTTGGTATATACGGAGCTTTTTGAGCGAAGAGAGCAGAGACGCATAGGCCAACGGCAAGAAGGTCTATGGGTATAGACCTGTAGCGTATAGAAGGGGGAAAAGAAAACAGGGAATTCACCACCAGCGCATTTGTGGATAGAAGCAGATTGAGACCGTGTTTGAGTATTTTGAACCGAAATAAAGACAGAAACATCCGATGGTCATATGTTGATTTTGATGCGAACAAGGTCGTCGCTTTAACGGCAAGCATTTCAGGAGCATGAGCAGATTAGCTGCAAATTTGATTTTCCTAGAAAGAAAAGGCTGGCGAAGCAATATCGAGGATGAGTACGATGAATTGTATGTTAGTATGGATGTTTGATATTGTGCATTCGGAGCAGACAGTGCACAAGTCAGTCTCTTGAATATTTTGAAAGACACAAAGTATTCCATGCAAATACCAATTGGGTAAGAAAGACCAGCTCATGAGGTGTCATTGGACATTGTTTTGAACACATAGAATAGCTCATCTCGCATTGAGAGTGTGGAGCAGAGAAACTAAGCGAGGAGTGAAAGTAAAGTGAAAGGAAGGAGGAGGCGAGGGATTACTATAGGTAAGCCCTGAGGTAGGTTCTAACACTGCACGATCCTCAATCTTGAACTCCAAAGGCAAGATGATAGAAGAACAGCCATAGATGGGTCGAGGACGTATTTTGAGAGAAGCAGATAAGTTGCAGCTTTGAGACCTGGACATTCGATGAGAGAGCTAGGATATATATGGATATGAGACTCCGACACACTGCGGTACAACTCCGGTGTTATTTACACGAATTTACGCTTTCTTCTGTGTTAATTTACACGTGCGGTGTCTTTTTAAGGTAAATTTACCTAAATTTAGGTAACTTTACACATTTGCGGTGTTTTTTTTTTTTAGCCAAAGTGCGCTTTCTTCTGTGTTAATTTACACAAATGCAGTGTTTATTAACACCGCTTCCTGTATTTTTTACACGATTTTGTACCGTAGTGACAGTTAGTAGTGAGATCTCCGTTTTGACATAGAAAGTAAAGCACAAACTTGTGAAACAGATGGTTGAAGCATATTGCTTTTTGAGTGACCTACATTTGAGGAAAATTAAAATAGAAAAAAACCTCTTATGGAGATAGTATTTGGACTGCAAGAAAGACAGCACATTGTACTGCACACAGTATTTCCGAAAAGCTATCCATGAAACAAAATTAAACAGAGACACACATAGGCAGACCTGCACGTTATATGAGAACCGCGAGCTCAGCCAGCCATGCTTCTAGTTGATTCTGTCTTTGAAACCAGGAAAGCATAAAGAAGAGGACATCTGGGGGTCCGGTGAGTTTTTGAGGAGAAGGCTGAGCCCAGTATATTTATCGAGTGGCCGAAGAGAAAGAGAAAAAGCTAGAGATTTTGAAGATAAGCGCAACAAACCTGGCCAGGGTCATGTCCCATGCAGAATTTTCTTAGATGCGTATCTCAAAATTTGAAGATTCGAACATGATTAGGGGAATATCAATTCGAACTAGAACACTATAAAGCTTAGGGATATCTAAGCGATAATATAAAGATACTCAGGAACAGACAGAGAAGAACATAGGTTGTGTCCAATCTAATTTTGAAATATTTGAGTTAAGAGCATTTGTGCAAGTGCCAGAGACTTGACAGAAAACCTATTGAAAAGGAATATTGTACTTTTGGTTGATACTATGACAGTCTCGCGAACAATGCGAGGGGAGAATAATAAATTTGAGCAAAAGATGTAAAGAGACACGTTACGTGGCGTCTTGCCTTATTTTGTAATATTCTGCTGAGGCATAGATAGACCTCTCTAGCTTTCTTTACGCAGCACATGGCCTTTATGAGAGCCTCAACTCGGCTATCACATAAATCTTGCTATCTTTCTAGCTGTAGTGGAACGAATTCGATTTTGATTCAAACAGAAAAAGAGCAACATGGTACCTCTTGAGGCAATTTTGGGCTTCTCTCAGAGGCAGAGGAAACAAAAGACATGATAGGACTCTCTGTCACTTTTGAGATCTCCTGAATGGGTACATTAACTTTCTCTGTGCTGGTTTTGTTGGACATAAATATCATATACATGTTTTGATAAGAAGAAAACAGACACCCTGTAGACCTGACACGTCTTGAGACGAACAGCAAATGCACATCGCTCTGTTGTGGTACGATTTCCGATCTACAACGGTATATATGATATTGATTCCTTTATCTCATACCAGATAATGCAAAAGTCGCAGCGAATTTGAGATGACAGAAAGAGAAGACCCAGACATGATGACGTTGGTGAGAGTTTTGGAATTTTTGAACGACCAATGAATATTGAATGTTTTCAGACAACATTTTGGATCTTTGATCGACTTTGAGTAGGCATTTGGCTAGTATGAGTGATCGAAGAGAACAGGAAAGCCATAAAGCCTTCGAAGCAGTGTTTTGAAAAAGTGTGCTTTTGTATATATATCACCCCGAGGGGTCATGTGCTGCCAGGACATAGACAGCTCTGCTAGTTGACTTTGAAAGCAAAAGTAGACACACATGGAGCTTTCGCTTTCGAATTTTAGATACAGGCCCTTTTTCAGGTCATAGATCGATGAATATTTGGAGCCAGAGGCCGGAAACAGAAGACATGCTGTTCCAAGATTTGCGATTTTGAACCTGGAGAACAGAAACGCCGTATCCGACGTAGCTTTTTAGCGCTTTAGAAAACATGTGGTTGTGGGATCTTTATTTTGATGGCCCAAAATAAACAAGTAGCCTTTTGACCGGCAATTTATACTGCAAAAGACAGGGTGGGCAGACATAGTCCACGGCTGTCAAATTTTGGATTCTAGATCGTAATTGTAGAGAGATAGAAGAAGGAAGCCGTAAGAGTAGAGTTGAGACAAATATTCCATACGAAACATGATGCTCTAGCACACTGACTTTTGAAGAGCACACGGGATTCAACATTAGTCGGTGTGTGTGCAATTTGGTCAGGCCACAAAAAGGCAAAGGAACAATCTGGAAGGATTTGAGGAATTTCGAGAAAGAAGAGCAGAAGACATGGGAATGTCGATTTACTCTTTTGGTACTCAGAAACAGACACTGAACCTCATGATCACGGTTTTTGAATTTCAAAAGGGAGGGCGAGAACGAGCAGACATGTGCAAGCGACGTTTCAATTTTGAATGATTGAGAGGCACGTATCATAGAAGGAAGGAAGCGAGGTAGCAAGAGGGGGAGACACCGAATATATAGGTAGCCCGCACGTGATGGCCGGTCACGTGTCAGTGCCTGTTCGAACTCCTAGGAGAGCACAACATATGGTGGTTTCTTTAGGTCATCTTATTCGTTTACAGTGCTAACATTACAACTCTGCTTCTCTCGTTCTCTGATCTGGTCTTCTTTAATTCAATCAAGCACCCCTTCCACCCCTCTCGTCCTGCATGCCGATAGCTGGGTCCGGTGCCTCGGGGAACTCCTTCTTCGCCTTCTCCTTGCCGCCGGCCGAATCCCTGCGCTCTGTTGCGTTACCTCCCTTGCCCTTTTTCGCGCTGCTGTAGATTCGTCAGCTTCCATTTTAGCAAGTCAATCCTCTCAACGTTATGGCAAGTCAGTGTCGCAACAAGCCAATGCCGGGCTCGCACGCCTTTACACGACCACCAGCACGTCTCCTTTTAATAAGTCTTCCAACAGACAATCAAAAGTCATTGAACTTACTCAAGCCCATCACTCAGATTGCTTGTCTGAACATCATTCTTGTCGCCCTTCTTCGCCTTGTTCACGCTGTGCTCATCGTCCGGGAGCATGTCGGTCTTGACATCGCTGTTCGTCGACTTGTTGCCCGGGTAGCCCTCGACACGGCGAACAGTAGAGATGGATAACGGGCGGGCGTGCGCGACGCGCAGAGTCGCTGCGGAACGGGTGGTGAGGGAGCGGAGCATCGTTGTTATAGGCTCGAATGCCTTGGTGTGGTGATGGTGGATGTTAGGTATGTGATTATCGAGAGTCAAGTTGAAGAGCGATGAATTGGAATTGGCAAATGTATGAGCGGTTCCTGACGACCTCGGGCGAACTGGAGCTAGCCATGATGCGTGCTCTCGTAGATGGTACTACGATGTAATGATGTCAGAGAAAGGACGTGGATTACCATAGCTCCCTGCGCTAGAAGCTTGTGGGGTCGGCCGCGGGGCAGTCTTGCAGGAGTTGGATCGCGAATCTCTATCGATAACAGCTTCCAGAATTCGATACAATCCACGCCTTTTCAATTCAGAACAGCCGCATGAAGCGCTCTTACGCAGCCATGGCAGATACAACAAGCTGGAAGGTCGAAGACTTTCCCTGCACACTGTATGCCTCCTTCCACTGCCCTCTCTGCGCTGCACGCCCGCTCACACTCGCACAGCCAACTCAACATACCCTTCCCATCCCACCACTACGCGATCACCGCGCAGCGCGCCCTCTCTGTCGACGCCGAACTCTCGCCCCTAGTGCGCCGCGCCTTCCACCTCGCCGGGTCAGACAAGGAAGAGGAGCAAAACATCCTAGTCGTCGACTACGCGGCGTCGACGAACCGCATGCTGCGCGTGGCTGTGAATGGGTTCTTCGAGAGCGTCGGCGTGGTCATTGGTGTGATGAAGGATCTGGATGTGGATGTGGTGTATGAGCCCGTGAAGGAGAGTTTGGAGGGTGTGCAGGGGCTGGTTGTTAATGGGCAGGAAGGGAGGGGGTGAAGAGCTGGCTCTTGGACGAGGGGTTAACACTTCTGCGCTGGAGAAGAGGGTGCGGCGGTGAGGCTTACGGCGTAGTTACAGGCATGATATGCCGCCAGGCCGCGGAGATGTCATACGGAAGGGGACACGAAGCATGTTGGCCGACAGCACGCGGCCATCTCTAACGTTGCATTGGCTTGCCTTCGTAGCCTTGGGAAGGGGGGATACCCATGCAGGAATGTGGTGCTACAGACTCACACAACCGGTCACGCCTCCGGTATGTGTAACCAAGTATCTTGCAATGGCAAAGCAAAGTGTAAGCCTATCAAGGTTCGACGAGCCCTAAGTCTGCTTCTTCACTGGTGGCTCACCGTCAGCGATCGCCTCATCTTGGTCGTTTTCCAACTTCCGCTTCGCAGCTACACTGCCTCCAACCACCGTCATCGGAGCCATAGGCATCATGGCCGGCACCGATGGTGCCTGTGGAGGTGGTGTACCAGGCGGCATTGGTGGATAGACGCCATCGTCATGTATTCTCCATCCATCATGCTTTAGCTGCCTCCACTTCTCTGCCACTTTGAACCGAATCAGCTCACCGGTCGTCCTTGCGTCTTCGAAACTGTCGTGGCCGGCTGCTCCTGCCTGCTGTATGTCGATATCGAGCTTCTCTTTCGCCAGGGCACGCAACCCAAGGCGGAGAGGTAGGCCTCGCTTATGCGGGAAGAGCAGAACCGTGTCGATGATGTTGGGATGGATAATTCTCAAGGTGTTGAGATCGTTCTCGAGGGCGTGACCAAGGACCGGTGTCGTGGTCGTCACATATGACAGGAACAAATCTCGCGCTACGTAGGGCGATTCTACAATACGAAGGTCGTTTCGTCTCGGCTTAGGGTCTGCTGGGTCGTACGGCTGCGCGTTGAGAAATTGCTCCTTAGTAATACCCGAAAATCGCGTGTTCACATCCAGCACATGACCGATTGGCCGAACAAGCACATCAACGAGTGGCTTGTGCTGTGGCCAGGAGATGGCAGTGAGTCGCATCAGCTCGAGACCGTGGGTGGTGTAACCCATCTCGCAATCAAAGCATACAGCGATGCCTGCAGGAGCCAGGCTGTTCTCCGGCGTCTCGACGAACGGCATAACTAACGATAGACGCTTTGGGTCTGATATCTTGTAGACATGCGTATCGTACGTTGTGCATCCTGGGGAGCCTACAGGCTCGTTGCAACATGAATACGTTGTCGGCTCTGGACCAGCATTCTTAGCCCTTTTCGGATATACTTTTCTACCCCAATGATGAGTGCATGGGCCTCCTGTAGTGAGCGCGCCATCTTCCTCCCTGCGTTCTGGGAAGACTTGGAAACGGGTATTGCAGCGATCGCACATCTCCCAAAAGTCTGCCGATGCCTGTGCTGATCTAACGTCTTCCAATTGCTCGGCTGTCGGAAGCTTGGTGACGTAGCCGTGGGCATCTAAGCCGTCTTGTGGGCAGATCAAAGTCGAAAGCACGGTAACCTCTTCTTTGGGCGCCAGACCGGTGTCGATTTTCTTTGGTGGAGGTTTCTTTGGCGGTAATCCTCGCTCCTTCGCCAGTGCTGCAAATCTCTCTTTGACCCATTCTTCTGGTGTCATCTTCTTGAGTTTGAAGAGTCGTTGCTTCAGCACGTTTTCGTAGACTGCAGGGTTGGTCTTCGCAATCTGCTCCTCCTCATCAACCGCTAGCTTGTTCAGCAGATTTGTATCCAAGTATAACGCCTTGATCTCAGCTTTCACAGCCTTTGCAATCTTGTCGTTCAATGGTTTCATAAAGCCGTGCAGCATCTTCAAAAGTGCCAACCGGCGAGTGAATGTGGCTGGTTCCTTCACGAGTTTGCGTGGCATCAACGCAACTGGACCGGTAGGGGTGGGAACAGACTGTGCTACCGTGGTTTTGGGCGGTGGCGATACCAGCTGTGTCGCGGACTGTGGCAGAGCATCGTCATTCTTCCCACTGTTTGTCGCTTTTGGTGTTGTTGGGCTCGGACTTGCTACCTTAGTAGCTGAAACGGCTTTGGCTTTCCCTGCGGACAAGCCAGTGAAGACAGTCTTTGGGGTAGTGAGTGCAACAGGCGGGCTGCTTGAAACGTCATTCTTTGTCTGACTGATCTTCTGGCGTTTTGCAGCCGGTTCTTCATCCTTGGAGGTTTCGGTAGCTGGGACAGGTTGTGAAGTTTCCTTTTTGATAGAATCATGACTGAAGATGCAGTACGGCAGCTCGCATTTGGTACCCGCAGGGCACGATGTGTTGCCAAAGCTCCTAAAAGCCGGTACTGATGGCCACATTGTTGGAAGAGTGTCTACTGCTTGATTATAAAAGTGATAAGCGAGAACGACAGCAAACCTATCGTGACCAGACGTACCATGCGAGTACGCCGCGTGAAGAGAGACAATGTGATGCTGTTGGCTGAGACAACGGAATTTTTACTCGAGAAAGATATCAAGCAGCGCATGTAAAAGTCAGGGACGCGTAAAGCGGCAAGGGAGAATGTCACGTTCTTCCTCGCGTTAGCATCGGGAACCACGTGCCTACGACTTCACCTTTCACAACGCGGATTAAAGTAGCCTCGATGTCTGTGATGTCCGGCTGAAAGCGAGAGCGAGCCGTGGTGCACGCTGTTTGAGGGCTGAGCGCTAGATCGCCAAGCTGCAGGGACGCGACGGACACCACGCGCGCCAAACACGGCTCGACTCGCCCCGACCATGACGTTCGTGACGTTCTGACTGCGCCCCGAGACGTCTTTGAACTTGTCGCAGTCAACTGCACAAGCTTCTACAGCCTCTTAGAAATCACATACACCGTATAAACTCTGATCACACGCCCAATTGTCGGATTAGTCTAGTGTAACGCCAAGTCCCGTCGCAACTGCCTGCGTTCCGAAGGGGGAGTCCGATAAGACCGCCAGGTTCCCGGACGAGATATGGGAGTGTGATAACCACAATAAATACGCTCGCTCCTTCTTGCTCGGAGCACCAAACCTAGGATTCTCTACATCATGGCTGCCCCAGCAGCAACTGACACTCCACGCGAGATCACACACCTGGTAGTTCTTGTTCATGGGTAGGTTCATAACTTCATCTTCATGGGGTGGCTTTCGCCTCTTTCGCTATCCAGGGGGCGATCGTTCGGCTGACAAGGTCCAGCCTTTGGGGTAAGCCAGACCACCTCAAATTCTTAACCACCAGCATTCGAGAACGATTTCCCGATCTTGACGTTCTCGTGCCTAAGAGCAACTCTGGTAGCTTCACCTACGATGGCATTGAGCTCGGTGGCGAGCGCGTTGCAAATGAAGTCGAAGCTAGGCTTGAGGAGTTGAAGAAAGAGGGCCACACTATCACGAAGTTCAGCATCACGGGATATTCGCTTGGTGGCCTCGTTGCTCGGTACGCTATCGGCTTGTTGTACCACCATGGTGTGTTCGAAAAGATCCAGCCAGTAGTATGTATCATCGTTATCGGTGAAAGACTTATGGGTACATGTGACTGACCTGCTTGTAGAACTTCACCACTTTTGCAACTCCTCACCTTGGTGTGCGAACCCCTCTCAAAGGATATACCAGCCACGTATGGAACGTACTAGGGGCCAGAACTCTGTCTGCGAGCGGCAGGCAGCTATTCGCAATTGACAAGTTCAGAGACACCGGCCTACCCATACTAGCAGTGCTGGCAGACCCCAATGCCGTCTTCATCCAGGCCCTGGCGCAGTTCAAGCACCGAAGTCTGTACGCAAACATAGTAAACGACCGGACGGTAACGTACTATACCGCCGGCATCAGCCAGACAGATCCATTCGTTAAGCTGGACGATGTCAAGCTCAACTACATCCCGGGGTACGACGATACAATAATCGACGGCGAGAATCCAGTTTCGCCGAAGGAGAGGGAGCCCACACCAGCTCTGGTTCAACGATTGACAGCTTCTACACGAACCGTCCTGACCCGCGTTCCTCTTGTTGCCTTCCTAGTTGTCTTCATCCCTATCGGTACCACGCTCTTCTTATGCAACTCCGTCATCCAGTCGTTCCGGAGCCAGCAGCGCATTCGTCTACACGAGGCAGGAGGAGCTGGGATAGAGGCTGGTCGATACCGCGTGCCTCTCATGCTCAACGCTGCTCGCCGAGGAGTTGAGGACGTCTTCGAGAACATCAACAATGCCCACGAGCAGGAATACCTGGGTTCTGAGAGCGAGGAACTGGCATCTCCGACGCAGCCTACTTCACCCATACTCGAACACAAGAGTCTCGCTGGCGATGTCGAGGCCTCACAGGAGTCGAAGGCGAGCTTTCGCCTCCAGTTTCCTGCCCTTGCATTGAGGCAAGATCAATTCAAGATGATCGAGGCGCTCGACAATGTCGGTATCAAGAAGTTTCCGGTCTACATCCACAACCACCGCCACTCGCACGCAGCCATCATCGTGCGCATGGACAAGAAGTCCTTCGATGAGGGTCGCAAGGTCGTGAAACATTGGCTGGACAACTTCGAGGCCTAAATGATCATATTCGGCCACATGGCAATTCTCAAATTTTCGCATTGGAGCACGGCGCAACGGCGAACGACCACATTTGTTGAGAGACTTGACCTCGTCCAGTTTCCTGAAACGTATCAGCTTTTGGCGTGGTAGGGCTTGTTGTCCAAACGGTGTATACCCAGCGATAGAGGTCTTTTGCTTTGGTCTTGAACATACCTAAAAATCAACACATCTCAACATGGCTCTTGAGACCTTTCTCCATACGATCCCGATCCAATTCCCGCCTAGACAACGATTTCGAAACCCCCATCCGACAAAAAAGCTTATCCTCCTGTCCCAAAAGCTTAGCCCAGCACCTCCCCCACACCCACCCTCATCCCCATCCAAACAAACCGCACAACGCCCCGCAGAGCAGCAAAGAATTCACCCCTCGGCACGAACACACAAACTCCACACATACACGGAAGCAAAGCAAAGCAAAACAAAGCAGATGAGGATATTTGCATAGAGCAGCACCCTTCACAGCAATCCCCAAACAGGGTTCCGCCCACCCATCCCCACGCGTCCGCGCGTAAGCCACGTTTCAGACGCGCGGGGCGGGGCGCAGGAAGGACGTGACAGCGGCGATCATGACGATGAGGGCAAGGGAAACCGCGTGTGTCTCGCATGGGGCGATCGCGGGCGGGGTGGATTGCGAGGTGAGAACACATCTGTATACGTGCTCGTCCTTCTTCGCTGCGCTACAGCCTCAGCATGGTAAATCGTGGACGTTGTGCTGGCAGTAAGCAGTGAGCAGCGCTACTTGTTGTTTGGTTTCGTTTCACCCACGGCTAGAGAAATGGTTTGCTTCAGAATGCGAGATTGGAGATGGGGTATTTAGTTTCATATATGCTAATTCTGCTGTGGTATCAATGCTGCGCACAGTCATGCGCTTGTAGAAACAACGACGCTATTCAAGTCCCTGTGGGTAAAGCTCGACTCGGAAAAGCCCCGATACGCCAAAAATACAGTCTTGCTGCACAGTATGTAGAAAACAATCGTCGCATGGACATGCCATGCTCGAAAACGCCGAATAACTCCTCATGTGACGCCTTCGTCAATCGCTGGAAGATGCTGCTGGGATATCATATGTACAGTTGTGGTGAAAGCTCAGCTGCTAATCGTCGTGTAGCTCCGGGCTAGTTATGGGCTGCTGGAGCGCCTCTTCTGCTTCATGTCGACCGTCCTTCAAGCATCTGCCCTGTCTCCCCACCTGTTCCTGTAAGGTACGGAGTTGATCTGTGTCGTTCGCGTCGAATGCGAATGCGCCACTCCAGAATCCGCAATCGATATTTGTCGTCTCGTTCCGGTAGATGACTTGGGCTTGCCCTGCTAAATCGACGGGTGGGACGCCAACCTCTTCTTCTCCTGCCCTCGCGCCAATCTCGGCAATCTCGCTCTGTCCTGGCATGTGGTGGAAGAGTTCCGAGTTGAGCGTCCAGCAGCGCAGACCAGGGCTTGCATATTTGTATCGCAGATTGGGATCTGGGTGAGGTTTGGGATTTTTCCAGTTTACCGTCGGCGAGGGTGTCTTAGACCCTTTATTGCACGCGTGCAACAGCGACACATCGAACGCACGAGGCCCCTTCTTACGGAGTTTTGGTGGTGCGAGATCGCTGAGCAATCGTTCGGCGGCCGGTCGTGTAACTGCGTATCCGAAAGAGCAGAGCGGAAATTTGGATCGGTGGAGTACTCGCGAATGCGCGGGCATCTGTAGTGCGCCGAACAGGGCTTGCGTGAAAGGATGCAGGTCGGATCTCAAGGGCAAAGTGGGATCCTTGTACAACACATGGGGCGTGTCGGTCAAGTTGTAATGCTTGTTGTTCGTTTTTGGCCCGTCTTCGGTGATTTCATCGAAGTAGTCGCCGCAGTGGCCGAGA
Organism: Epicoccum nigrum; assembly: GCA_002116315.1. Taxonomy (NCBI): domain Eukaryota; kingdom Fungi; phylum Ascomycota; class Dothideomycetes; order Pleosporales; family Didymellaceae; genus Epicoccum; species Epicoccum nigrum. The sequence continues at coordinate 617,098 of KZ107840.1, forward strand.
TAAAGCAGATCCCAGTCGTCATGGTTGCCCCAATACTGCACGTGCTTACTACCGAAGTTGGCGAATGGATGGTACGACCGTTGTGGAGGAAGGAGCTGGCGCGCAGCGCTCGCTGCTAGTGGGATTTGGGTGCTGCGGAGGCGGATGTCCCAGTCAACGTCGTCTTCTAGAATCAGGGCTGTCTCGTGTCCAGAATCCAGGAACCTGCAGGAGCGAATCAGCGGCTATTCTATGGAATGGAGTTGAGGCTGAACCAAGCAGCGCCCACGAGGCGAGGTGCTTACCAGCGAAGAGCGTTGTGGTGGCCCAACCACGCTAATATTGAGCCTCGCTGAACGTTGCTCTGGCCATTGATAAACCGTTGAACATCGCCTTCGGTCCACTGCGGCTGCTCTGGAATAGTGAGTTGCACGTCGGTCACGTTGGCAGCCTGGAGCAAGGCGTGGCGGCGCTCAGAGCCGTCTTTCGAGACAACAACGACAGCACCGAAGCCAAGCGTGCTGTTCGCAGGCAGCTTCATTGGGTGCGACTCCATGGATGTCGACCATTGCTGGTAGAGGCGGTCGGCATGGTCCCTGTGGTAGAGGACGAGAACGAGAACGAAAGTAAGGACAGCCAGCAGCGGCAGCGGCCGCTTCCTGGTTGCAAGCATAGCTTGACGGTAGACGGAGACGTTGGACGAATGAGTGGATCAGTGCATACTCGCAAGGTGGGAAGGCAGGAGCACTGGGAGACAGCGAAGGACAGAGGTGTTGATTAGTAGAAGCAGAAGCAGAAGCAGAAGCAGCAAGGCCGCGACAGCTGTTCGGCAAGTGAAAGGTTGCACTGGAGGCAGGCCATGTGCCAACAGGGCAGGTCAACGTTTATCATGGTCCTCACAGACAGGGATGGGAAGGGTCGATTGGCGCATCTGTATCAGGTGTATCAAGCTACTTTTAATTGAACCGTGTCGGCTACCAGGGATGATTCGCAGCAGTGGAGACACTGGCAGTCGCACACGCCAGTTGACGCGTCCCGGGTCCAGTGTAGCAAGTGATAAACACGTCAGATCTTGCATCGAGAGAACGCTGGCAGCACTCAGGGCGACGGCGACGGCGAAGGCGGCGGCAGTCAAGTCTAGCAGGCGTGCTGCGCGAGCATCTCAGGACTCCTGCCACGGTGCTGTAATTGCAGGAGCGAAGGGACAATTGGCGAAAGTAGACAAGTGCTGAGTTCATGTGCGCTTGCCTCTTTTCGCTGTGCCGCGCAGATCACACCGCAGCGCAGCTCAGAGAACCTCAGACTTGGCCAACTGCTGCGAGCGCCTCCTCTTGGTTGCAACATTGAGCACTGAGCAGCCAGTCGCAGCGCCGGCGTCTGCGCCGGCGTGTTCAGTCGCTGTGCTCCCGCATCCTCGTGCTGTCAGGCCCTCTACAGACGCCGCTGCATGTGACCTGAAACGGCTGTAACATGCTGATGGGGGCGCAGCAGTGCTGGCCGCTGGCCGCTGGCCGCTGGCTCGCTCTCTGGGGGCCACCTCAGCCTTGGACGCTAGAACCCGTGTCGAACCCGCGTGGAACCCGTCGAACCCGGAATCTGTCCGGTTGTTGCTCAGACGGCCAGCCAGACTCGCGCGCCCTGGCTCGCGTAACGAGCGGCCCCATCTGTGCACCATTGCCATCGACGAGCCTGCGCTGCCTGTTGCCTGCTGCCTGCATGCGAATGGAGCGCTGCAGCATCCCCCCTCGGTGATCCAGTCCCGCCTCCCTAAGCTTGACCCTGACCCTGAGCATGTCGTCCCCTGCCCGCATGCGCCCCCGGGCGTGGGCAAGAAGGGTCGAGCGATATTGCTGCAACACCATAACCTACTTTCCGCTGTTGTTTGTCTACGGCCTGACTTCCTGGGCCGCCTGGGTCGAGGTCGGCATTGGCCTTGTGCCGTCCAAGAATGGCTGGACTGGTGCGCCTTCCTACAACGGTCGAGACATGTGTGCAACACTGACACCGCGCTGCAGGCCACTTCACATCTGCCCTAGGCTTCGTTCTCTACTGCCTGCTCAACTGGAGCTACACCACCGCCGTCTTCACCGACCCCGGGTCGCCGCTCAACTATAAAGATGGCTACAGCAATCTGGCCCAGGAGGAGGAGGGCGTCGGCGTCCAGTACACCTCCTTCACCGTCAAGGCATCTGATGGCGGAGTGCGCTTCTGCAACAAGTGCCAGACACACAAGCCGGACCGCGCGCATCACTGCTCCACCTGCAAGCGCTGTGTGCTGAAGATGGACCATCACTGTCCATGGCTGGCGGCCTGCGTGGGCCTGCGCAACTACAAGGCCTTCCTGCTGTTCCTGATATACCTGACCCTCTTCTGCTGGGTCTGCTTTGCGACATCTGCCACGTGGGTCTGGAGCGAGATCCTGAGCGACAACCAGTACACCGAGTCCTTCATGCCCATCAACGACGTCCTGCTCGCCGTTCTGTCCGGCATCATCGGCATCGTCATCACAGGTTTCACGGCGTGGCATCTGTGGCTCACAGTGCGAGGCCAGACAACTATCGAGAGCCTCGAGAAGACCCGCTACCTGTCGCCCCTGCGACAGAGCATGAAGCACAGCCTCAACGACCGCAACTATCTCGAAGCGCAAGCCAACGGGCGGCTCAGCATCAGCGATCAGCTCCGCGAGATCCACGCAAACGCACTCCCGGGCGTAACGAGACCAGAAGAAGGCGAAACGCCCTCGCGCTCTCCCGTACCCTCCAACGGCCAGAGCAACGGCTACTCGCACCCCTCACACAACTCGTACGAGCATCGAGAGCGCCAGCAATACCAGGACCGCTACGACAACTACCTCGACGAACGAGACAACGAGCAGCTGCCTAACGCCTTCGACCTAGGCTGGAAGCGTAACATCGCCCATGTATTCGGTCCCTCTGCCTTCAAATGGTTCATCCCCATCTGCAACACCACTGGCAACGGCTGGGAGTGGGAGCCCAGCCCCGCGTGGGTAGCAACCCGCGACCGCATCCGCCGCGAGCGCGAATACGAAGAAGCACAGCAGAAGCAGCGCGAGCGCGCCGCCGGCTGGGGCGTCGACACCCCCACAGAAACCGAGTTCCGGCGCGTAGGCCGCGTGCCTCAGGGCTGGCAACCAGGTGGCTTCAACCCACCCTCACCACGCGTCTCGTACCGCCACGCGGATCAACAACAACAAACCGGGCAGTACCTCAGCGCGCCACGCAGCACGCCCTCGCCCTTAAACCGCGACGGCCGCCGCAGCCCCAACAAGGCCGATCAAATCCTCGGCCGCGAACACGGCATGTATGCCGACGGCGACAACGTGCCTCTCCAGACGATGCCCGCACAGAAGAAGAAGTTCGACCAGTACGGCTACGTTTCCGGCGACGAAGAGGATGACTACGAATACGACGACTCTAGCGACGAAGTCGCTGCTGAGCGCCGCATCAGGACGCAGACGAAGACGCTCCCCGCGACGAAGAACTGGAACGACCTACCCGAAGGCTTCCTCGATGCGCCGCGCAGGAAGAGCCAAGGGAGGAGCGGAAGCGGGAGCCTGAGCCGCGAGCGCAACGAGCGCAAGGACGACTGATGAGAGCAAACGAGACGGTGTCCGTGGGACTAGGTTTGCAGCTGGGGCTGTGAATCTAGACCACGGCCACGACCACGACACCCAGGCCCGGCGTAATGTCATATATTGGGGAATGTAACATGCATGTATCACGGCGTCTGGTCTTACCCCGACAGCGGACGCTTCCTTACCCTCCCTTCGGCACGATACGATTCGATGCGATGCGATCCCGTTGCCAGGCATCCATCCATGACTGTTGCATAGAGCATTGGCGTTCATGGCGCGTTTTGGGTGTTTAAAGGGGAGGAGATGTCTTGGGTTGGATGTTATGGATGGAAGGGGGCAAACAAAAGAAAAAGCCGGGCATTCTTTTTTTTTCCCTCGCCTCCGCTCGCTCCCTGGATAGATGAAATGGATTTATTCTTCCTGCTTTTGAGATTTCCGCGCGTGTGTGTTGGTGATGTGAATGGGTGGGTGGGTGGTAAGACTTGGCTGCTCTGAGGGGCCGCTGGGCTTGGTAGGGATGGTGGGTTGGCTGGGGAGAAGGGAAGGGAAGGTAGGAAGATGAGCTGTGCAGCCGACTTTCACGAGGTCCGGCTATCTATCTGCATCTGTCTTCCAGTTGGGACTGCTGCACTCGAGCATTATCGCGGATCTGGAGTAGCGCCGAGTAGTTCTTCGGAACTACCCAGGCTCAGTATAGCAGAACAAGACGCCGCAACGGCAAATTGAGCGTCTCGCGAGGATGACATCAAGGGACGCAGCACAGGAGGCACAGTGCCAGAACGTCATGATGGTAGTGACAACAACGATGGTGTTCAGTGGTATCTACGATATACTTGCATGTGCAACTGGAAGAGCGAGAAGAGAGCCAAAGCCTTGACGGGGCATGCATACCGAAACCTTATGTAGAGCAAAGCCTTGTAAGCTGTTGCCAGTAAAACGCCAGCAGCCCTCATCCGAGGGCCTGCTTTATATCCCTAGATGTGACATGTAGAAAGAAAGAAGATTAGGCTAGCATGACACCTCGTCGTCCTTAACGCTAGCGCTGACGTATCCATCGTCAACCTCTGCGAGCCCGACAAGCGTCTTGCTTGTCTTGAGACAGTACTCGGTGATCCTGGTGCGCGCCTTGTTCGACAAGCCACTGCGGCGACCTGTCTCGCGTCCGGCCCACACACGCAGCGCGGAGGTGATGCGCTCAAGACCCAAGCTGGTCTGAGCCTGCAAAGAAGAATCTTCCATGAAGTGTGTGAGGACTTTGTAGCCGGCGACAAAGCTGAGCAGCGTTGTGGTGGTTTCGGGGAGGAAAGTGTTGTTGACTACAAATATGGCGCGCTTGTGTGCGCTGCGGTTGCTCGATCTCATAAGGGAAACGCATTTCGCTAGTGTGAGTGCTTTGCGGACATCGACTGCGACCGTGCCGTCGCCGACAATGTTGAGGCCGGCCTCGCTGGCCTTGGAGGAAGGCGGCTTAGGTAGAGCCTCGAGTGCTTTGGCGATGCGGGCGTCGCGGTCTTCGTCAGACACGACAGCGTCGGCAACAAGAGCCCGCATCTGAGCTTGCGAGTTAGCAGGTGCTGTTTGGAAGGCAAGGCCAAGGTCAAACGTCGATTCAGATGTCTTCTTCGCCAGATAGGCAGCAAGTCCCCTATTCAACACCAGACTCGAGTACCAAGCAGCTAGTGCATCGAGCGGTGAGCTGATGGCGAAATCCTCAACCACGCTGTCCATCGACAGATCATTGGTGGTGTTTTCAGCATTTGGTCGGTTCCATGCAAGGTTGTAGGCGCGTTGAACGATCGAAGGAACCAGGACGTCATCACACTCCCTCTCGATCAGCGCAGCCAGATGATCTGGCAGCGGCTCTGCATCGGCGTTCTTCGAGTTGCTGGCAATCCGATGTTCGCTACGTGCAGCGTTCCAGTAGCTGCGAGCCATCTGGGCACTCAAATTGTCAAGCACGGGCCAGCCACCGTATGTGGCAGAAGAAATCTCCCAAAGCAGTACACGAATGTGCAGAGCCTTGAGCATGAGTCGTGCTGGTGTATCGGGCAGCGTACCGGATGCCATCAGGCTCAGAATGAGTCGACTCTTGCTTATTTCGGCGTCACCGCCGGTAAGCTGGGCATCCAACGCAATATTCCATGCCTTGACTCGCGCAATCTCCTGGTCCTTTGTTGTGCCAGTAATGTAAGAGTATCCGTCCCATCCGATGATTCTACGTGTGCTGAGCTTCAGCATCTTCGAAGCGAGAGCTGCAAGCTCGAGGATGAAATTATGCTGCGGCACCCAGACAGTCTGGATAGCGGTAAGCCACGCCTTGCGACGCACCTCAACCGGCGAAGCAAGAGATGGTGCAGGCGCCAACATAAAGGCCGGGAGCGATTTCTTCTTCGACTTGGGCTTGGTGTCGAAGAGGGGAGCAACGATGTAGAAAAGAGCGCCAAAGAGGAGCAGTAACTTCGCAATGGGTACCTGTGCAGTCGTATTTCCGAATGATGTGGTGGGTGACAGTATCGAAGCGAGGTTGATGGGAAGAGCGAAGAGGCCGCGCCCAGACGGCTCCTCTTGCGACTGCTCGCGCGAAGAGAAACCTTCGATAATCATCAGACCAGCGAGAGAGCCAACCATCAGCTTGCCCATCATCGCGCCGCTTCGGCGTCCGTTGACCATTGGCGGCCCTGGGGCTGGGCGTCCTTGGCCAGGGTACTGTGGATAGGCGTGGGCGTAGTGCTGCTGTGGTGGCAGACCTTGCTGCAAAGCACGAATATTGTCTGGCACAGGAATCATTCCCTGTGGAGGACCGGACATAGACATGGAATGCACAAACGGATCTTCCTGGAATCTGCTTCCGTCAGGGGTGCTGACAGTTCCATGCAGGGTCATAGGGCCGGAGATGGCCATCTTCTCGTAGCTCTCTATACGTCCTTTCAACGTCGCAACCTCATCTGTTAATCGCTTGTTGCGCTTCTCTAGATGGCGGATGTACTCGGTGGCTTTCGAAAGCACGGTGGCCTTGTTTAGCTTGTGCGCGGGCGTCAGGCCCTCAAGATCTTCTGGATCGTCGTCTTCCTCGGTGCCGTTTGGTCGGGACATGACGCGCAAGCTGGGTACACTGTCCCGCAATGCGGCAATCTTGTCGTTCAGGTTGGTTCGGTAGCGCTTCTCGATCATGTTGTGGGCGGTCTTTTTGGGCGGTTGCGACCCGCCCTTCTTGCTCGTGGGTGCATCGTCAAGGTCGTCTGTGTCATCTGTCGACTTCCTCTTCTTGGAGGGTGCAGCGGGCTCAGGCGAGGAGTGCGATGATGACGTGCCGTTGTTGAGAGAGCTCGGACTGTGGTGGAGACTAGGGGTTGAGGTGGGAGGACCGGCTTGAGCGAAGGCAGTAGGTGTGAAGAGTTGCTGCTGCTGCTGCCACACAGGCGGCGAGTAGAATTCATTTTGTTGATGGGGATCGACGGTCGAGGGTGAGCTCAGAGCACCACCATTGAACTCGAAGCGGGCAGGGACGTCAATGGACGCGCCGAATGTGAAGGGCACATCGGCCTGCGAATACATGGGAGCGGATGTGGGCACGGCAGTTACTTGTGCAGAGGTTATTTGAGGCGGCTGTGACTGCTGAGGGTTCTGCGATGCAGCGGCGGGGTTGTACTGCATCCATTCGTTCCAGCTGCTGAGATCGTCGGCCGGGGCGGCGAGAGTCATGTCGTCTCCCGCAGTGGTCAGCCAGGGACCACGCATGCCGCCAAAGGGGAAGTCGCTCGACATCATAGGGTCCTCGATACTGCTGTCAGCGTTGGCCGTTGTGAGCGGCACCGGATCCGAGCGGCTCTGTTGCTGCGGAGGACTGGGGTTGAAACCGAAGTCTGCAACACAATATGGGCCAACCTGTGAGCGCCGAGTTAGCACAGCGATCAATCCGTGTCGAGACGCGGGGCAGTCGTAGGGCAGCAGCACGCACGGCAATCCTCTCCAACTCCAGCCCGTCTTCCGGGCTGCCATGGGCGTCAGTGGCCATTCGAGCAGCAGGCAGAGGCAGCGAGTCGAGACTCTACTGCGGCGACAGTAAAATGGGAGAGCGCCAACGGCGACCGCAACAACAAACAACAGTAGGAAAACAACTAGTAGTCCAGTCCAGTGCTGCGCGTACGTGCACAGCAACAGACAGCCCAGCGAGTGTAAAGGAAGAAAGGCGCCGTCTTACCGTGAGGAGCCACAGATCAGGTCACCATGCACACAATCCTTCGCACAATCGACAGCGGCAGCACTCCAGGATCGCTGCACTTTCCGAGGCACGAACAAGCACAGCCAGGCAGCGCTATGCAAGAATCGTCTGTTCGACAAGGGGGCGGTGAAAATCCCGTTGGTTCTGAGGAAGCTGCTGCAGTCGCGCGGTGGATATGGTCTGATTCTCGAGGAAGGCGCCGCCTATGTCGTACGATTCTGAAGAGCCTAGGAAACCTGCAGGGGGCCGGCCGCACTGGGAGGAGGAAAATCGCCGCTTATTTAGCAGAATCGGAGACGCTGCACCACGCTGTCTGAGACACCAAGCACTCTGGACTCGAATCGCAGAGAAAAGCAAATGCAGCGGTCTTGTCGAACAGGGAGGAGTTGGAGAGCAACTGCGAGGCTCGCGCGTGGATTGACCGAGCCCAGAGCGGTGCCATTAGCCGCGACCTGGCCCAAGTGCCAGAGGCGCCGCAGGGCCGAAGCATCGAGATGCCGCGCCGCCTGCAGGCTTCATCCTCGTTGTGATCTCGATCACATCTGCGGCCCGGGGTACTCGCACGCAAGCTTGTGCAGCATCGCGAGATCAAGTCCCGTATCGATAGCAGCACCGACCCAGACGTTTGCATATTGTGACAGGCCGGTCGGTACATGGCTGCCAGTTCGACAGGGTCGATCTCCCGAGCACTTAGTGGGACCTGCATTGCACGCTAGCGATGTACAGTAGCCAGACGCGGCGGTTGGAGGCCGCTGGAGTCTGGTGCCTTAGGGGTCTCGAACGTCAATATCAAAGATATCACTCGCTACCACTCTCTATCTCTGTGGGAGCGAGATCACGTGGCACGATCGTTGTTGCTATTGTGGCTGTGCGATACGACAAACCTTGCTTAATCCAAGTCTGTGCTGGCTTAAATGACGCACCGAGTAAACCTTCGCCGGGATGAACTGTGAACTTTGTACTGTGTATCGAAGTGTCTAACGCGCAGATGTCCAAATCTATCTTCGAGAACCCAGCATCTCCTTGCCCATGCCATCTCGGCCCTCCTCCTTTGTGATCTGCTCCGCTGCCTTGACAAGATCGTATGTGATCTCATCACTGACCACACTGTCTTTCTTGTAATCCGGGTGCGTCTGGACAAAGTTACGGATCCACTTGGCAGCCGTCCAATATGTGCCGTTTGCCCGCTTTCTGATCAGATCCAGGTAAGTCGCTAAGTCGCATCTCGTCTCCACATCGACATTCATGCTGTTGAGGTATGATTCGACAAGTGGGATTAGACCAGGGAAGCCGCCGTCTGTCTGCTGTCCATTGATGATCTCGTTGACACTCATCTGCTCGTATTCATCCTCAACAGGGCCTGGCGTTGGAGGACGGCTAGGCATGTTGGCGGGCGTTGATGTACCATTTCCGTTTGTACGGCCGGTCGGATGAGCTGGGAAGGGCGACTTCCTGAACCAGAACTTCTGGCTCGAAACAGCATCGCGAATGTGAGCTGTCTCCATGTTCTCCGACACGCGAGTGATCGGGATATAGAAATTCAAGTTGAAAGAGAGAATGGCGCGGGTAATAAGAACAATGAAGATGGAGAAGGCGGCATTCTCAAAGTCGGTGATCTGGATCTCCATTGGCCTGAACTCAACACGCCAACCAATGTCAGAGCCAACTGGTGGTGGCTTGAAACGCATATGTTGCCAGTTCGTGGATTGAAGATTTTCGAAATGGTCGGCCTTGTCAAGATCAAGTTTCTCGAGATCCTCATTGAAGACCACGATGGGATCACGGATGAAAAGATGCGCAAAATGGGTCGCTAGGGCGTCATCCATGCCGCCCTCGAGTAAGCGCTTCTTAAGGTCTTCATCGACGATAAGGTCAGGGTCTAGATACTCTTTCCGTAACCGCGGATCTTGTGCGATGTAAGTTGAGTTGGAAGCATAGCGAGACTTGGGTAGTCGCCAGCGATCGTTCTTGAGAGGCTGTATATGGTCAATCATATGCCAGACAGAAACAAGTGGATGGACCTTGCCTTTTCTCCCAATTCTTCAGGTGTGCGATCGTCGACCGCACGACTGATCTGGTTCCAACGCACGTCGGTGTCGGCCAAGAAGCCCTTGTAGATAGGTGTAGCTGCGGTCAATGCAAGCAATATTGGACCCAACGGGCTGAGCTGATCATACATCGTTCGCCCTTCCTCGATGTTCTTGGCCTGGAAGGTGATCTGCAGACAGCAACTGCCCATACCAAAAGCCATAGCATCCATATGAATGAAATTGTCCGGAGCAGCCCCGTTACGGACATCATCGTCCTCAGGCCAATTATGCAAGTCATAGTTCACAGTAGGGTCTTTCCAAGGCCATGGAGTGTTCTCGTCTTTGAAAACAGGCACATTGACCTGGACCTTCCTGCCTCGCCGCCAGCGGATGTTGGCTGCCAAGGTGGGGAAGCGGATGTGAGGGTTGGCGATCTCGTCAGGCACGAATTGGGACCTGAGCTTTGGTCCCGAAGGCGGATAGTCTGGAATCAAGCAGTCTTTGTTGCCCAGACGAGGAAAAGTTGTCAGTGTGATGGGGAATTCAGATGCCTCCATATGCTCCTTGGCGATCTTCCGTCTAGTTCCTGATTGTCAGCATATGCGACAATTGGGCTAAGTCAAGAACGCACCTCCACTTCATATTGGGCTCTACATCCAAGAGGTCTTTAAACCCAATACCCCATGGTTTCCCTGGAGTTGCTTCGAGCATAAAGCGTCCGAACTCTGGATGGAAAACTGGCGCAGGGTTCTTGATGCCTCTGCTTCAATCAGTATCCGAGTTACAATACCGTTCACTCTGACTTACGTAGCATCCCCAGTCTGCACATCGGGAACACCACCACCTTTGGCAAGAAGCTTTTCATCCGTGGCAAGCGCAGCCAGAATATCTGCCTGGCGAAGAGACAACCGAACCTTGCGATTATTTTGGTCATAGCATACCACCAAGTACTCGATCTTAGACCCAGTCAGCTGCTTTCTTTTTCCTTGTGCATTAGCAATCGTCTACCTCGTCTCCCCACAAGAGTGCATCTCTTTCTTTGCCCCTGTAATCTCGCCAAATCGCTAGTAGTTGCTTCTCATGTCAGCTACAGTCTTGATTTGAGGGATTATCCCAAGCCTACTTCGATGCCCCAGGATCTCACATGACTGGCAACTTTCTTAGCCTCCGGCCATTCAAGCGGCGTTCCGATTGCACTTTGGCTGCATTAGCACGTCGGACAACACTGACGACACTTGTCTCACAGTAGACCCATCCCGTAGAGATCCCCACGGACTCAGCTGCCGAGAAAAGGAGTGGTTCGATGTGTATGGACACAGCAATAGGTAGTTTTGCACGGTAGCGGGGTTCGTCGTCCGGGAAGCACGATAGAACCGAGATTAGTGGGGCCAGCGAATCTGCGATGAGAAACAAGGCTGCGTCCGCAGTGAACACAACCGGCACGAAGAAGATTGAACCGCGACGACGTCAAAATTGAGGAGCCAACACTGAAGGTCACAAGAATTGGCAGCTAGAGTACGCGATTTGGCTGACAAATGTGAGAGTAGCGGCATTCCGAAAGTGCAGCGACGCTCCGATGTGGGGTCGCAAAAACATCATCACCACTGCATCACTTCAGCCAAAGTCAAACTGATGGCTGCGCAGCGGATTGCACGCGTATAACGTCTGAGCTATGGATCAATAAGCGGAGTATCTATATATCTCCAGAATGTAGAGTACGTCACACTGCTTCATGCACAGCACACACAGCACGCACAGCCTCGCTCCCCGGGGAAGCATATACTGTTACCGCGTGCATCTACAGTCCAGAAAGAGCTATAATTATATCGAACTGCACATGCAAGACAGGGGCAGCGACTCGGTTGGAAGTACTTGAACGATCTCAGATACATGCAAGAGCAAGGCGGCCCAACCTCTGCATTACCCACCACCAATCGATCTCAAGTGCCGGGCGTTCATCTCCGTTATTTAACGTCCCCACGTGCCATGTTCCATGCAGCTATCTCGGGGCTATAGAAGTCACATCCGCACGCGAACGCAAGTTTCCGATCCAACGAGGGGAGGGGAGCCGGCGACCGTTTCGTCACTTCCTTGTCTGGCAGCTCCCATCTCACCTCGCTCGAAGCCCCCTTGCATCACCAAAAACTCCTCACTCGGCACTCTGAAAGCTGTTGACACGCCGTGGTAAGCCTCCGGGTATGCTTTGACGTTAGTACTCATCGCAACGGTCCGCAGAGCACAACATAACTAAAGTCTCCCTGACACCGGCCCTGTCCGCGGCCAGCGTGCCTAAGACACATAACTATGACTTCAGTGTGACCGCCTCTCATTCGGCTGCCTGTGCCATGGCCAGACAATGTTGGAGGACAGCAGAACGATCGGTGCGGGGTGTCGTACTACCTGAGACGTGCTAAAGCACATAGAGCAGCTCCACACTGCACACATGCTCGACTAACGATCTCAGATCTGCTGTTCTTCGTTACAACAATACCCGTCTCCAATTTGCTGGAATATTGAAGATCTGCTTGTGCGTCGCTGCGGCTCAGCCTGACGTTTCACACGTATCCACTTCGTACTCGTGCACCAGGCGGACTCTAGAGTGCTTTGGTGTCGGGGTGATGCGCTGGCCTTGCTTGGGAGGACGAGGCTGCACAGTTATCGCACGCTATCATCGATTTGGCGCTTTGCAGGGATTGGGTAGATATTGCGCAAGATGCCTTGATCAGATCTTATGTTGTGTAACAATCGAGTCTAAAAGTGGCCTGACAGTTGAGGTTTGTGTCACCATTCTCAAGACTTGCTTGAATCTCTGGCTTTGTGTGGACCAGTAGTCATCACTGAGACAAGCGGATGTGTCCAGCCTTCGGTGCAGTGTATCTATCAGTAACAACATGCTGACATGGTTCCCGAAAGGTCAAAATCAAGGAGTCGGATATTACAGCATTTATATTGCTAGGCCTAAAAGCCCTGTGGTATCTCTGACGAAAGGCCAATTGCCTGATGCACGTACACTTTTGCAAAGTGCAGCTATACAAAGATGCCATGAAACGCAACCCTCTTGGGTGAAAGCAGGAATTTTGGTTCCTAACGCCAGTATATGATGGACCCGCCCTAGTAGGGGATCGAGTATGACGAACGCCGTGGATCAGTCGGGGCCTAGTAGCCCTGCGCGTGCGCCAAAATGCAACTGTCGCTGGTATAAAACAGTAGTAAAAACATGTCAGCTCTTCTATAGCACTGCAACCCTCTGTCGCAGCCGGCCCTAGTAGGCTCGTGACCGTGGTAAAGACGGCCTAAGCTGTACTCACTACAGCCTCATAAATTTCTCAGCTCCTATGTATGCTCGCGCTCGTATAAGATCGCAAATCATAGCTTGGATGGCGGATATGATAGTCCAATCATTAAAGGATGAAGGATTTGTCTCTGATAAGACATCCTGTAAATGCAAACAAGTACAACCTTGCGCCAACGCTCGGACGGGTTTGCACAAACATCGGATATGCGACAAGGGCCAGATAAGTACCAATCTGTTTGGAAAGCAAGTACCGGTAGCAATCTGGGAGAACTCGCTGATAAAGCAACGCGACAACGCGTGTTCGCAAGGGATGGGGCGTACGCGGTCTCACACCGCAGGCGATCCGTGGTCAATCGACTTTGGCCGAAGGTTGGAGCTGGTCATCGCATCCTTGCCAATTTTCCTGGTCAACTTCGCGTAGTCTGAGATACATCAGCAGGTGAAGACAAAAGAAGTCGTATCTAACTTACGAAGACCGCATGCGTTGCAGAGGGTTCGGGCACCATCAGGGCCCCTGCGCCACTCAGGTGTCTCCGCACGGTTGCAGCTATGACACCGGCCAGGAGGAGCAGCTCGCTATTGCAGAGTTAGACTTGGACTATTACCAAACCTTAAGATTGAAAACTTACACCTCGCTTCCGGGTTTTGTTGTCAGCGCCTACGAAGCCACCGTTGGCCTTCAAGTCATCACCATAGGCGCTCGACGTCTCATGATCGTAACCGTTGATACGTCGGTAGTGGGCGTCTCGAACTGGCTCGGCCAAGCTTGCTTGCTGGTGGCTGAAAACGACATCTCTCATGCGCTGCAAGGACATTTGGACCCTCTCGCTTTGCTTCATCATTTCGTCGATCTCTTCTAGCCTTGGTATTGATTGAGGTGTCATGCCAATGCGCTGATTTTCATGAGCTCGTTGACGATAGGCCTTTGAAAAGTCTGAAATACGTCCACAGCCATCGGCCATCTGATGCAATTAGTGGAGTGTCGAAGACCAGGAGATGGTCAAACTTTACCTCGTTTAATGATGCTTCTAGATCAAAGCTGTCCAGATGACGTTTTACCGACTCTCCATAGGGAGCCAGACTGGCACGGTTGAGCTTCTTCTCTTCAAGACGGGCTTCTGTGTTGTCACGCAGTGATGTGGGGTAGTACCGAGGCTGTGCAGAGTAGGCCGAGGTATGAGGAGGGTAAGCTGCAGGCGGTCCGCTCGGAGCAGGCGCGGGTGGTGGATAGGAGGCGTAGGGTGGCTTCGAGTAGCCATATTGATGGTTGACATGCTCAGTTGGTTGCGGCGCCGGGGAGTCATAAACTGCTGGCGGGGCTGATGGATATGAAGAATATGGCAGGGTTGGACGAGTAACAAGGGGTGTAGGAGACTGCGTAGTCTTGATGGGATGCAAAGACGGCAGTCTTGGGTTGTGTTGCGCTGTCGAATATGGGGGATGTGGCTCGTAGGGTGGACGAGTTTGAGAATCCAATTGACTTTGGGGTGGCGGCGGTGGGGGTGGTACTTGAGCGGAACCGCTCACAAACGGACTGCGAGGATGCGAAAATGGATTCGGCGGTCCTTGGGCACTATACGAGTCCGGTTCAAATGGCCTCTTGCGTGATTCTGAAGGTGATATATTTGCAGGTGTTGGTGCATAGTGCTGCGAGGTTGGCGCCGGGACAGAGGGTGGCGGTGGGACAGGTCCAGCGTAGGGCAGCGACTGTTCAGGCGCCCCTAGAGCCTCCGATATCGACGGCAGAGATTGCCGCGCCGCTGGCTTGTAAGTTTCCTTCTCGTCCCCAGATGTCCTACGTGATTCTGGCGGTGACAGCAGACCAGCAAGCGAGCCGGGTTTTGTACCGACGGGCGGCGACTGGTGGGTGCCGTGTGAATGCGCCGGTGCTGAGTGAGGGTGCAGCGGACTGACCATCGCGGGAGTTGATAGCTTTCGCTGGTAATCACCCTCCTCTCGTTTGAACCTATTGGGTTCCATATGATTTATTGAAGGGAGGCCAACGCTGAGGGTGCAGTCAGCAAACAACAACTGACGAAGCTGATACCTTAGTGAACATACCTTTGCCTTCCAACGTCTGGTGCCTCCATGGTAGGGAATGTGTTACGAGCGAAGGCTCACGTTGGGGATTGTTGCAGATTCAACGTAAGATGTGAACTGCTTGCAGCGACGGGCGGGGATCGCGGTCGTGAGATGCGCCTTCCCGCACAACGTCGAACGAGCGCGACCGATGCACCATTCCTTCCTCTTCCTTCCTCAGCACACGAATAACACCACCAAATAACGCCTCCGAATTCGCCCCAGACTTTGACTTTTGAATTCACGAGCTGCCAAATGACCACAGCCAACTATCGCTGTCGATTCTGTCAAAAGGCCGATTCGCAGTGCGAAGGTCGACGGGTTATGCGGCTGACTTGGCCGGGGATGTAAGTAATATCTGTCGCTGGTGCTCCTTCTGGCGTCGAGTCGGTGGCTGACGTAGTGTCGCAGGCACAACGGCGTGGGGGGAGTCCTTCGAGCGAAACAGACACAATGACCGCAGCTTGGGGTCCTTCTCTTACAATGTGCTGTGTCCGGTGTTTGCGGGCGGCGATGGCGTTTCTGAGTGGTGTGAGAGTATTCGACAAGTGCTACCAGGGCAAAGGCGGCGACAAGAGCCGGGTCCCGTGATCTGATCTGACAGTGCAGTCGATGTGTCGATTCGGATCTCAGGGCCTTGTCTCGCCTACAAGCATGGTGTGAGAGGGAAACGAATAATGCTGGGGCACCGACGGCTAGAGCAGATGCAATCGGAGATGAACCGTCCCGACAGCGAGTAATCGCCAAGTGTGACGAGCCTCTGCAGTGAGCAGGCAAGGATGCGGCCAACAGCAGCACATCTGATCTTTGGCCCGGCACGGTATGGGCGGCCAACGCTGCCTACTGGGTAGTGATTCTCCACAGCTCCAGCAGCCTCCCCAAAGCGTCGAGTGAGAGAGCAAGGATATACGGCACGCGAATCTGCCCTTGCAAGTCTTAGCTCCATCGGTCGCATTCGCCCCCTCAAAACAGCTCGCACGCTTCCTCTGGCGTGCGATCTGCACACTCGCAACTGCAATACTTGCGCCCCTCGTGCACAGGCGTGGCACTGGCTCTGCGCTTGCTGTACGGAAATCGCTCCGCTAAAAATTTCTGGCGCGTATTTTGCATTTATTCGCGTTCCTTTTCTTTCGATCCGCAGCCGTTGCGGCAGGGGGTGGGCATCGCTGGCTGCATCCGCACCAGTAGTGACGCCGCCGACACGAGGTGAGATTCGTCCATGCTGCATCAGGAACAGCCCGATGGCACGGGACGAATCAAAGATGGCTGCGATCGAGATGGCTGCCGAACGCCCCACTGGTGCATTACGGGGGGTTTGCACCCACGTTCGTCTGTCACCCTTCGCTTGGCGAGGACAGGGCATGCCGCCAGAGTACCGCCAGCGCCACACCAGCGCAGGGCCGCAGATTTTCGCGCGCACCGCAGGTCGCTACGAGGGTGGAGGGGTACTGGCAGGACACCACAGCCACCGCACATTGGGCAGCAATCGAAGACTGGTAGGTACCTCATCTAGCAGCTTCGCAAGGTGAGAAACCGGCGCTATCGGAAATCTTCATGCAGGAGCTCATCGGCATTATCTACGGCACGATCAGGATTGACGTTAGCGGGGGCGGCGGACGCTACGCCGGCCATTCATCGTTGCGTGAGATACCGAACACTTTGCTCATCGCATATGAGTCGCGGACAGCATGTCCGCTATCGTTGTCCAAGCGAGAATCAGACCACTTTATCAGACCAGGGAAACCTCGATGCGTCCCCACAGCCGTGGAACTGCTCGGTTACGTCGATTCATCACATGTGGCTGGCCTACTGCCTCCAAGACACTGCTCTACCGATTTCCACATACATTTCTGTCGGACTATTAACAATATGGTAATTGGATCTGGGTCACTGCGGAGAGTGATGCACTGGTGCTCTCTCTGGATCGTGGTTCACTCCGTGCGAGGCGCGCTGTCAGACCAATTTGGAACTCGAGCAAGTGCAAGCGATCCAAGATCCGTTCTCTGGTACTCTAAGCTTCTTTCCAATCATTAGGCAGATTACGCTACTAGGGGCAAGTGCAACGTCAACACATCGATTCAACTCGACGAGTCATACACATGTGTGTCATGTTCTCCATGGTAATCACCAACGCTATGTCAAAGTCACTGCGACTAGCAGTAGTTGACGTTTGGTAGACGATCGCGACACAGGCAGTCACGTACTCGATGTCCAAGGGTTCTACAGACAGCTTCTTTCAAGGCTACAGGATACACAATATGAGTTTGTACAACTCCCCATCACATCGAGTCAAATGATCGACAGCTCACTGTATCGATGCCATTCCCAAGTGGTCTAGGCTTTCTCACGAACGCTTTACCCGAAGTGCCACAAGCATGGTAGCTGTTCATGTTGGGAACATGTCAGAATCAAGGCGCTAGATACGTGGCTTACATACAACGTGGAACCTGCATGGAACCTTCCGTGGCAGCGATTCTTCTCGACCCTCTGCGAACGGCTCAACCATAACACTAGCCCTAACCCAACTGTAAAAGAAACCACACACTTCATCAACAACATGTAGTCGTTGTGCTGCCTAGAGTGCGGTTTGTATTATGCCTGCATGCCAGATGCATGAGGCATGACATATGGCTCGGCAACACAGCTCTCTATGCAATCATACAAAGAAGCTTGGGTAAGCTAACCGCCTCATGGTAACCCCACCCTTCGATCGCTTTGGGGCTTGACCTTCGTGCTCTCTTCCCTGCGAGAGCGTAACATGCAGCACACTATCTTACCCTGGTCGGAGCGAAATACTGTTTGTGAGACGCCTGAACACCAAGTGTTTCACACGCTGGACTCCACAGCGCATCAATACCTTTCGAAGCAAAAGGTTGCCACATGGCCAGTGCACAAAAGGAACAATAGCCGCCTACGAGACAGCTACCTACATGGGTCGAAACGTGGCATTGTCAAATCGCGGATGGCAATCAGCAGGCGTATCGTCACGCTGAAGCTGGCCCAGGACCTCGTAGGCAGTCCCCGGTCTCCTGAGGTCGGCCACCAGACACCTTATTGATGGTAGCCCAATTTCGTACCGACCTTGGTGAATTACAAGTGCTCTTGATACGTCTGGACCTAGAAGCTTCATAACTACTGCACGTAAGGGGAAATACTACGAGAACGTGCTGAAGAAGCTCTGTACAGGCGACCCTGCGCACTTCTTGTCTCCACGGCCCTGACATTTTCGACTACGCCTAAGCTGGCACCTCATTCCTTCACTCGAGTATCGCATGTGTGCATAAGGGTCTTGTATGCGGATTGCCAGTGGCCCGAGCAACGTGGAAAGTTTCCTTACTGCCGGGTAAGTTGGGATGTCGGTGTATCCGATAGGGGGAAGGCCTTGCTCATTCACATGCATGCGTTCAGCATACCACGGCGTAGGCAAAGGGGACTCAGCTTCGAAAGTATATCCCCGTGGACAGGACAATTGTCAAGGCTTACGTTGCTGACACACAGTCGGCTCGACTTGACTTCATCTGCCGTCCCCACTTAGAGGATCTCGATCATGATACGAACCCTACACGCAAACATCAGCATGGATCTTGTTCCCGGATCAGCAACGACAAAATCAGCTGTTATTCCGGCGCCCGCGCGAGGCGGTGCATGGCTGAGCGTCCCCGGAAACCAAGCCTATGTCGTACGATACTGCTTGGGCGAGCCATTTGCCCACTCAAAAGTGTTTCATGAATACGCGATCTTCCAGGAGAAGCGACATTGTCTTGACCACTGACGGGTCACGATTTTGAGGATAGATCGTCATACTGCCGCCATTATAGTACTAAAATACAGATCACGCGCTTTCAAGGCACAGTGATCTTCGCACGCGGCACGAGGAAAGAATTGCCTATCGTTTTTACCGGCTTTCAGGGTCCAGGCAATAAACAACGAGACGAGCATAGTCAGGATTCTTTCGGGCACGGGAGGCTGGTGATCCTCATCAGCATACACTTTTTTGGTTTAGTTTCCCGTATTCTGCTTTAGCGATCACAGCGGAGCACCCACTTCGGAGCGAAGTACCATGCTGATTATCAGATGCGTTGGCGGCTTTCCCTTCTTGTCGTCCATCGAAGCTCAATTGCGTACGAATAGGTAGCCATGATGCGGTCTGAGCATGCTTGCCTTTGCACCCAACATGGCAGCGAGTGAACCGTGCCGCCGCGCTGAAATGGCCTCATCTTGGGATCTACCGAAAATTGAACCTGCACGTCATCTCGCCTGCTTCATAGCGGTAATTGTGCGCCTGTTGCCTTGTATTGCATACTGGAGTAGCATAAAGCTGAAAAGCTTGGAAGTCGTTCCAACTCTCTGGTTTTTGTCAGTGGCAGCGCAACCAAATCTATCGCAGACCCATGCGCGGCTTGTCCCTTGTCCATAGTAACACTTGCGGATGCATCGAACCGATGCGCGTCACAGAATCAGCCGCGTCTATTCTAAGGCAAGCAGAACCAGAAATGGCCTGTTTGATGGTGATCGAGATTCTACAACGCATGCATTTCCAGTGCAAGCACTGGCAAAGTGGCATATTGTCCAGACCGTTAGTGTCCCTACATCTTACTCGGGTTTGGACCCACCTCAATGTCGTACTATTGAAACTCTGCAAGACGCCTCACTTTACAAAAAAATGTTCGGAGATCCCACACGCTCATTCCGTGAGCTGAAATGCTGATATCCTGACCCTCCGATTAGTTGACCATTACTTAGCCCTTTGTCTACACTTCTGAGTGGCTTTGACACTATTTTTCAAAGCATGTCCTAGCAGGCCAGGCTTCCCATAGACCTGCGAGCCGAAGAAGTATCGTGCCTGCGGCCGCAAATCCGCGTCCATGGTCCCGTGTTGCAATAGCCAGGCTGTACGATCAACCCGCCTGTTCTGAACTTCACCGCAAGCACATCTCCAACCCACTCTGTCTGCAGCTGTCAAGTTTCGACATAGAGTACATGCCGACGTGTCTATCCTCTTCCTGTCTTGGACAGGTGGGTCAACCGAAAGGAGCGACTTGCGCGTAATGAAATGCTTTTGCGGGTGTGCCGGGCTGCTACCGCAGAACGTCTCTCATTGCGCCACCACCTGTAATTCAGAGATGCTTTTTCCTAGACGCCTACAGGTCAGAAGCCACTGCCACATGCGAAGGAATGATGCGACGGGTACCTACTTACTCCGTAGGTAATAACAGGGGACGCAGACTCCCTGGAGGATCAGCTATCCTGGAAGATCAGCTATCTGAAATTCGGGAGGCAAAGAATGATTCATCCGACATCGCAAATCAGAGCAGGTATCTACATAGGCTTGGAACCGCAGGCTCTGCGTCGTGCATTCTACACACTTGTCCTTCAATAAACATTATGTTGTTAGCAGTGCCTTCGCGGCTGCGTAGTTTCGAAACATCCGAGGTAACAAATGCAGCACGCAGTGAAGGCGATAAAATTGACTGGCGTGATACCTGTTATGGTGAATTATCAGCAGTTGAGGTTGTTTCTGCCCTCGTAGTTGCGTGCTTTGAGCGCGTTGGATAGACAAATTCCTGAGGCTACGAAAGCAGCCCATCTGCCTTAGGGAGCCGCCCTGCAACAATCGCAAGCCGAAATCACGAATGCGAATGCGAACCTCCTCAGCGCACTGGCTCCCTCCCACACAACGGCTCAACCCGCCACAAGATCGATATCGTGAGATCTCCCATCGTTCCTGGAAACCCCCGAAGCTTCAAGGAATAGATCGTGCATCCCTTCGCAAGGCACCTCCCGGCGCACATCCCGAAGGTTGTCCTGCCGAACGCGAATCCGAGTTCTATCGCGGCTGGTATATCAAACGACTGCTGCCCAGCGAGCGCCATGAAATAGTGCATGCAAGCACATCAGTACAGCGCCTTCGCACGTCTTTCCTCCCGTCTCAACTCGGTGTGCTGAGCAAAGTTTTGACACGCTCTTCGACAACGGTATCTGCCTAACGGCAGACAGCCTTTACGGCACTTGCCAGATATTTCCCAATTTGGCAATTCGAGCGATACCTCTATGATGGACTGCCGAGACAACGTTGCAGCTTCATTCGGCTTACTCAGGTCCTGATGAACAGCGGCTAAGAGCGCCTCACCGTCTGTGCAACCCCTTCGCGATCAGATTTGGCGTTCCTGTGTAGTTGGTACGGCCAACGCCGCGCGCCTCGTTGGTCTCCACAACACGGACACAAAATACGAGATCCCATCAGATTGGCGATAGATTGGCGAATGCACTTGAGATGGGGCTGTCAGACGCATGTTTTGACTGCAGGCGTG
Source organism: Epicoccum nigrum (assembly GCA_002116315.1). Classification (NCBI taxonomy): domain Eukaryota; kingdom Fungi; phylum Ascomycota; class Dothideomycetes; order Pleosporales; family Didymellaceae; genus Epicoccum; species Epicoccum nigrum. Next base: position 638,609 of record KZ107840.1, read on the forward strand.
GTGCCTGGGCCTCGTTGTGAATGTCACCATCAGGCCAGAAGTGGAGTCTACTACTGACGGAGTTTTCGGCCGCTACGAATCCTATGAAACTTCGTATCAAATTCCGTCATAGAGTTCTCATGTAGTCAGTAGTGGTGGAGCTTGTATGCTCAACAAGATCCACGAGACCAGTGAGCGAGTCCACACATCGGATTATCTTCTCTGTACAATACGAATGGCGTTCGAGTGCAAGGGACACTTTGTAGTCCTCGTTAGCGCACATGAATCTCTACAAAGTGGGGTTTCCTACTCATTCTTCTCTCGTAACCAATCCAGACCCATAGACAAGGGTCTACAGCCGCTGCTGATATGCAGATAATACAACAAGCTTTGGTACCCTGGAGCCAGGGCGGAATTAGAGTTGTCTCCAGTGAAGAGACAGTGAGGCTGTCAACATCGTATCATTTGTATATTATCAATGCTCAAATTCATATGCGCACGTATCTTAATGCTCCTGTTCCCTATTCTATATGCCCTTTCTCCCATAATAGCGCATCCACAGCATTAAACAACGCATTTTAGTTAACAGATACCCAGCATTAAGACGTCCGTATGCCTATCTATAGTGCCCACGAGTAATACCATCGCTCTTCTTCCCAAATCCAGCATACAAACACCCGGACGCGTCCTTCAATGCAAGTCTGACTAACATATGACTCGCACATCGGTCCGAGACTTGAACAGCAACAAACAACATGTTCAGGCCTGCGGCCGCAAGTATGAAGCGCCTATGTCCGACGTCCTTGATCCTTGTCCTCCGCCTTGAGTCTTGACACCTGTTTGGTTACACAATCCCAGCTCCGAGTCATCCATATGAATCCTTCTTGGAGGATTTTTCGAAAGGATTCTGCACAACTGCCGGTGAAACACATCCCAGGTTGGCATATCAATCCTGTAGGATCAAACAAGATGACGCAAACGCCCATGTCGATATTTCCTTGTGTGACAGCTTATCCGACAGCTCGGCGTCTATGCTATCTTCCTCGATCTGTCTGGCGTATAGCTTACATTTGGGATACGTTGCATCTTCGACTTGGTTGCCAGGTCCTGACATGGACAGGTCTGGCGCTGGCTTGCCACTGAGCAAGTTGCGAGACTCAGTAGGGGTAGTCAGTTTTGCTATGTGGTATTCTGATCGATGTACGCTGCTGAAGAGTGAGTGAGGCTATCGGTTGGAGTCACTCTTCTTTTCTTTTCTAGGGAATTTCTTCCCGGATGCTTGGTGGCCAATCGAGGTGCAGTAGATATATTACACTCATGAAAGCCTTCGTTTTACTTTGGTGTCTTGGTGCTGTCTATGATGCAAACATGATGTATTGCTTATGGTTATCGTTGCGGTGAATTTTCTTGAAGTAAGTCCTCGCTCCAGCACAGTATCTAGATGGTGAGGCAAAATGATATGTTTGGAATCATTCGCCTCACATAGTATCAGGATACGGCAGTTGTTCAAAGGCTACCGTATTGCACTGCTTGCCGTCGTGTTTTGAGCCTGCCTCAGTACTTCTGTAGAAATCAGATTCCGTGTCAACGTGACTTTCACAATATAAGCCAACCAGAGCTAATAACCGACATGCGTTGATTTACCTCGATCGTTCCCTTCGACACGTCCCCTAAATATTTCTTGATGAATCTCATATTCAACTAGCAATGCCGGTTCCAATGACTATCAAAAATTCGGAGCCTGCTACGCTTCCCCAGGCCACACTTCGTCCGCGACCTGGCGCACAAGCTGCAGCTTCTTCTTCATACCCTCTATGTCGATCAGATTGCCTTCTGCATGGCTAGCAAACCCGCACTGCGGGCTGACACCACATCTCTTAAGGGCCTCCTCCCTGCTCTCTCCCTGCCCCTTTGCCATGACATCCGCTGCATCGTAGATACGCTTCTTCAGCTCCTCCTTATCTTCCAGCTCCGGAAACTTGCTCGTCACAACACCGAGAATGACGTTTTTGTTCTTCGGCAGATGAGCGAGTGGCTCGAAACCTCCGGCACGCGGCGTGTCGTACTCGAGATAGTATGTGTGCACATTCATGTGCTGGAAGAGCTTTGTTGCAATGCGGTCGTAGCCGCCTTCGCTGAAGTGGCGTGAGTTAACGAAGTTACCTCGACAGAGGTGCACGCCGATGTGCATGTCAGACGGGACTTGGCTGATGCAGTCGTTGTAGAGCTGGATATATAGATCGAACAATTCGTCCGCAGAAATGGTGTTGCTCTTGTCCTCTTTCCAGCCGTCAAGCATCTTCTCTGAGCAGAAGTCTATTATGTGTGAGTAATTGATTGTAGGGCAGCAATGGGTCAAAATAAGCTTACAAGCTAGATTGGGATCATCGATCTGCACATTGCGTAGTCCAGCTTTATAGAGAATATCGAGCTCAACCTGGTACGCCTTTGCGACGTCGGCGAAGTACTCTTTGTCGCTTGCGTACACCTCCTTGGGATAAGCCTTGCCGTCAACGTATCGCAAGTGATACCAATTTGGTGCGGCCATGGTCAGCTTGATGTCACCCCACCGCTCCTTTGGCAACAATTTCTTTAGATACTCGACCTGCGACACGTATGTGCTCTCCCCTGTGTGCTTGATCTTTCCTACACAGTATACGCTCTCGCCCGGCTGGTGTCCGCTCTCCAGAAATGCCGCGATGTCAGGTACATAAGTTCTGAAGGTGTCCAGAGGCGGGTTCTGGATCTCCTCCATACCCTCTAGGGCGGGCCAGAAAGTTCCCCAGAACATGTGCCGTCTGTACTCGCCATCGCTGATACCACAAAAACCAAGGTCGAGCTGTGTTTTGACGATGTCTTGGATAGCGCGATCTTCAAGGGGAGCGAGCTCGGCGGAAGACTTGTGTTCCTTGTAACGTGCATCGAGAAGGTTCTGCGGACGCTTGAGAGAGCCTAGGTGTTCGGCGCGGAAGGGCGGGCAGCGGTGGAGGGAGAAAGACATGGTCGGCTTGGCACCTTGGTACTGTTTTTGAAGATCGATATGGTGATTGAGAATAGAGTCGTACGTTGAGAGATGAAAGGTTGAGAGACTTAACCTACTGGTCTAGAGCCTGAAGCCATTGATGTGGCGATCCTAGCAACCAGACTCCAATTGCTCATCTTCGCTGCTTGCCCCGCGTAGAAGCCCCGCGCTTATGACGTCAACTGATGCTGTAACCCTGCGACGAAAGCCCTATAACACAGGCATGGGAAAAGAACAAGCTGTAGAGGGTAGCTTTGTATTTGTACGTGAAGTCAATGAATGCCCTGATGGCTCCACCCAGGCTGTTCAATAGTATGTAATGCAATCTTCAGACAGAGACTAGCTGGGAGGACAATGAAAAATTTGGAAACACGGTTCAATATTGATCTGGGGTATACAAATATCGGAACGCTACGACTGGAAACTATCTGGTGCGTCCACACCAACCCTTATTGTTCTCCACCAGTGCTGTGATAGAATAGGAAAGAAAAGTGCATTACAAATTGATGTCCACCGAATGCCATAGATGGTAGCTATACAAGCCAACGAGCCGACCATACGGGCGCGTAGCTTTCATGAGAAATCGTATCAGATACGATCCAGAGGGTACACCTCATGGTGAACAATGTACTCGCGATCGACCAGTATAGCATCATCTGCCGTCGTACTCGGCTTCCTCGTAGGGCTGTACTTGGACGAGCCTAGATCATCGCCCTTCTTTGCATACGTGCACGTGGAACAACTCATTTGACGGCTCTTGTCCACAGCAGTGGCGCTGTCCGTTGTGGCAGTCCCGGAAGAGCCCCGGCCGAATTGGTCGTGAATCAACCAGTGATGAGCATCCGGGCCTCTATGGGCGATCATAGAGTCGTTGGCGACGCCGGCCCAGATGGCTGACATGGGAAGGAAGATGCAAACCACGGTGAGGACCAAGTTGCCAATCTCAGGAATCTTATTTTGAATATCCTGCTGGAACTGGATAGCCGACAAAAGAGCTGTTGACTGTGAGCAGGATGCAGCAGTACTGTGCAAGGAACTTACCTGGAATGATCATAGTCTGACACCCCATAATGAAGACAATCTGCATTGGTCCGAACTGCAGCATGTTGAGACGGCGCCGTTGCACGATCGCAAAACCAAGCTTCCAGGTGAAAACGCAGCTGTAAAGCATGATCGCAACGCCTTGTGCAATCCAAGAAATTGCACTGAGCTTGTCAACATCGCGGACTTTGGACTCCACGAGTGCAATATGTGAAGCGACCATGAAGGCAAATTTGAATCCAAGGCAGACCAATGCCATCGCGGTAGTAATACCCATGATCAGGATCCGCTGCAGTGTACTGGCCGTGACACAAGCTACCCATACTTGGAGACTGAGCGATGCCATAATGAAAGCCAGGACAACAAAGCTCAGGGTGTTGCTAGTGACGGAGACGGCGATATCGGTGGGGGTGGAGAAGTAGACTCCTGATAACAGATTGTACGGATGCACCAGATTACCGGTAAGGTAGCAGGACGCGAATATGAGGCGTATGGTGTTGAAGAACAGGCAGAGGGCGTTGAGGATGAATATCAGAGACTTTCGCTTCTCGGAGCGTGTCAACAGGACGAGAACGAGCAACAGCATCAGTGATCCGCCAACCTGTGAGCCAAAGCTGATGCTGAGCCGAGTAGTATAGAGGCGGTACTTATCAACCAACCCCATATTGACTGTGAGGAGAGAACCGTCCGGCATGTACATATTGATGTCCTGATGCCAAGGGTCGAAAGTGGCCGGATCAAAGGGCGGCGGAGGAGCTGCTACTTCGGCCATGTTGAAGATGATCGTATGAGGAGATGCTACAAGATCTTGTGAGCGGTTTTTACGGAAATTGAGACTGAATTTGGAGTAGATTGGGCCAGGTGTGTAAGAAAGGGTTGGGTCACGTAGGACGAACTTGAGTTGTAATAGTCTGTTGCCGATGTACACAGAGTGGAGCTTCTCAGATGTGGGAGTTAGTTCCCGTGTGTTACTTCGTACAAACAGCTAAGCCTTGTTGGCGACAACAGTGACGACCGATGGACAATGGTAGGCAGCTACAAGCTGATTTGCAATTGTGATGAGGTGATTGTTCCTGCGACTTCAACGTGGAAACCTCGTCGCCATCACCTACACCTCAGACAACTGCAGACCTTACTATTGTTCCTTCTCGCCTTCACGTCCCGAAGCGGAATGCTCAGCTAAGAATAAACGTCATGAAGCGGTAGGCACCCAATACTGTGGAAATCGCAAATACCATGTCTCACGGAAGCCAACAGCGGTACGTGAAATATGGCCGAAGTCTGGTAGAGGTACCATCTTGCGGATCCAAAGTTGTGTTCGCGGGATAGCGTGATCAAGCTTACTATTGTTCGTCGGAGCGCAGAGGCCAAGTCTGCAAGACAACTCGTCTAGATTCCGGTCTGGCCAGCCAGCGGGGACCTATGTACGGCGAGATGAGATTAACGGACACGAACAGACACGAATGGACATGGGTGCTGCCAAGATCTGAGATAGTCTGAAGACAGTCGCGATGTGATGTTGAAGATAGCGTAGTCGGCTAGCACCTGCCCAACGTGGGGCTGTGATAACGTGACTGCGCGAATACGCGACGCGATTGCCGCCTCCACTAGTCCCCAGCTTGCTATTGCCACAGATCCATGAACCTCGATGACAGACTTCGCGATGCATTTGGAGCACCCCGCACCGATCTCCGAGCGCACGGTCAAGTGCAGATTGTCAGATGAGTCGAAGGTCATCGTCCGGAGGTCACAGCGTCTCACAGCCACAACAACAATTCACGATGGTGACGAAGAGCTCGGACGCCTTAGTACGTGCATTGGTCTATCTCAACATATGATGCTGATTTGTATAGCCTCGAGCTCAGGCACTGCCAAGCTGGAAGCTGTGAAAAGACTGCATGTCCTTCCAGGCCTTTCATCTGCGGAGGATCAATCAATGCTCGACCCGCGTATCGAGGCGTATGAACTCGAGCCAGCTTCTGGAGGTCGGCACGAAATCTTGATTCTGAGGCATGGAGACGTGATCAGGTCGCCAGAAGCGGAGGGGACCCTAACATATGTGCATGAAGCCTCCGAGGTACAGATAAACTCATCGGCCGCTGAGATTGGCCAAGCCGCAGATTCCGAGGCGAAGTATGACACCAAAAATTCACCTGAAGCCGAAACTGAAGACGAAGCCATCTCAGACAATACTGTCACCGAGGTTCCGCGGACTCAACCTGTTACTCAGCAAAACAAAACACAGCCTTCTGCTACACCACAATTCACGACACATCAATCCATTGTCCAGGAAACCCCGACTACTGAGCGCATGATGGCGCCTCAAGCAGTGATGGTTTTAACTGAAACCTTCTCTACAGTGCGAACTGGCCAATCACCGAAAAGCATCGTCCAAGATTCCCTCCAAGACACAGATGGAAATCATCCGCATAGCTCTCCCGAAGTCAGAATTGACCGTCCCAGCACAAGGAAGCGACCAAGCGATGACCCAGCACTGGATTCCGAGTCTCTCCCATCAGCAGAGAGCCGATCCGCGAAGCGCCTTAAGAGCGACACGTCTGTGAACGACGAAGAAGATGCGATTGATCAAGCAAGCCCTTTGGACCAATTCGACACGAATCCTACTCGCACGACATACTCGGCAAGGGTAAAGAATCGATCGAGAGCAGCTAAGGAGGCAACACCTACGAAATCTTTGAGAAGCTCGCAGCGCTCAGGAACGTCAGCAGCATACGAGGGCGATCCGCCTCGAGTGGCCACCAGCAACTCGGCTCTCAAGGACACGAGTTCAGCTGTGAAATTTCTGAAAAAACATGGCGGTACCCTTCTCTCGTCTGTCGAGGACAATTGCAATGTTTTGTGGTATGTGAAATTGGCTTTTCCTGTGAAGCAGACTCTGGTAGTGATCATTGCATACTGACGATGCGCAGCGTTCGAGATGGCGGCCTCGTGAAGACCATGAAGGTTTTTCAAGCTATCGCGCTCGGCGTTCCCATCGTTACCGATAAATGGCTGACAGATTCAGCCAAGTCCGACGAATTTCTTGACCTGACTGCCTACAAGCCTTCAATCGCTCAGCAAGAGAAAGATTGGAACTTCAGCCTCGAAAGCGTATGGGGCGCAGCACAGACTCCGTTCAAAGGTTACAGCATCTACTTCACGCCTTCTTTGAAGAAAACGTACACCAGCTTTCGTGAAATCGACAGGGTTTGTCAGACAGTTGGCGCTAAGGTAGTGGCCAAGCACACCAGCAAGAACGAAAAGATGATCGTGCTTGCAGCAGAAGAAGACGACCCTGACGCAGAGAAGCTGATCGAGGATGGCAAGACATGCTACCGCAAGGACTTGTTGACCACCAGCATACTCCGTGGAAGCCTTGACCTCGAAAGCGACGAGTTCAAGATCACACAGCAGACAGTACAGGTACCGAGGAAGAGAGCGCCCAGAAAAGTCGCCTGAAATCGCTGCGGCCTGCGACAAATTTCCCCTCTTCTCATTGTACGAATACTTTACAAGGCAAGCGAGCGGCGAGTATCAGCAATATTTCTCAACTGTTATCCAATCTCACGCCTCTGATGGAGATTGTCTTGTTATGCAGATGAATTATTTGCCTAAAGGATGAATCGCACGACGTGGCGATATCTTAAACGAAGCCAAGCTTACAACGTTCTGACCCTCAGCCATTGTTAAAGGAGGAATGGCTGCAAGGGCCATGATGGTTCAGCAGGTAAGCGAGATCGGAGATGCGTTAGCACAAAGCAGTAAGGGGCAACATCACACAAATAATAACAATATATTTTATATGTTTTTGCAAAAATACATCAAATAATTGCACACCAGCTTCTTCAAGTTGATCCTCCGTGGCGCAATTGGCTAGCGCGTCTGACTGTTATCCGCATTACTCGCTTGATTGCATATCAGGAGGTTGAAAGTTCGAGCCTTTCCGGGGGAGATAACAATTTCTTTTTTTCTGTCCATGCGATATCCCTTTTTGCGCCTGGGAGAACACGAGCCGCATCAAGCATCTGCCTACCAGTGTGTTGTTGCCTCGTTGTGTTCTGCAATGATTTTTCAATGCCGCCTTTCTCTCTCTCGTAAGAGAGACCTGTAAGCACGACAGCTCTGGGTTGTCTGCAGACCTATTCCAAGGACCAAGAGATCTTGCTGAGGTGACGTCTCTATGCGTTTGCTTGTTGTCAATCTGGAGCGTGGAGAACAGAGTTTGCTATGGAAGCTGCCCTGGGCTGCACCTTCAACGGCCGTTGCGACAGGCAAACAGACTTTCTCTTTGTCGGTATCATCTTCATTGTCTTAGTGATTGTGATCCGTGGCGCAGCGAGACACTTCTGGAAGGCCACCTGGACAAACTGCTCGGCATATTAAGGAAAGCTCCATACCATTCATCGCTACTGACGCTGTCACGATGTCCGATCGACAGCTAGGCTCCAGCATTACCGACCCGAGAACTGGGAATAAGCGCCAGCTTTCTTTTGATGGCCTCCCGCTATCAGGTAACAGCACGCCAAAAAAGCGACGGAAGGTGGAATACCGTTGTGTCCACTGTGGACAGAACAAGCCCTCGCGCTCCTTCCCTAGAACAAACCCCTCGCCACAATATATTCATGACATCAACACATGCAAAGAGTGCCTGCAAGCTTGGGTCGATACACAGATTAGGGATGGTTTGCTCGTGTTAGATGCAAGAGAAAACCCAAGCTACGGACTGAGGTGCCCAGAGTGTTCTGAACTGATTCAAGCTACTGACGTCCAAGCTATCGCCACGCCCGACATGTACTGGATGTTTGACCTGCCAGTACGTAGTCGTGCTGCCGGACCTCATTCTCGCTGGTTGTGGTGCCAAAATCCTGAGTGTGAAAGTGGAGGGATTGTTCGGCCTCGAATGAGGAACGTCTTTCAATGTGCCAGATGCAGCTTTTCTTCATGTTTACCTTGCTCGCAAGGCCATCCGGGTGAGACGTGTGCTTGTTATCACGCACGTATTCAGAATCCGGCTGAAGGAGATGACGAGTCTCTCGAGTTGATCAGACAGCTTACCAGATCGTGTACCCATTGTGGTTTGAGGGTAGAGAAGAACGGAGGCTGCTCTGAAATGCGCTGTAAGGATTTTTCAAGATTTCACTGACCAATATTGACCATACAGGTCCAAACTGCAATCGTCACTGGCAATATGAGTAACTGAGCGTTCTAAAGAACAAAATTGCAGCCCTATATCGGTAGACATGCAAGCACGGATCTCAATCCTGTACCGCAGCCTGGCAGTTCCTAGTAGCCGCTTGACATGACTCAGGATGCGCAAGAATTGTGGAGTAGTTATGCTATGGCCAGCAGAAGTCTATCGAACGAAAAGCTACATAGGATGGATACAAAGTTTATTGAGTACCCCAAGTCCTGATATTCTCAGCTAAATCCTCCCAAGTATTGGGCGGTAACTCAAACCTGACGAGATACCATAGGCAAGAATTACGGTCCAGCACAATATTCAGTGCCCACCCCTAAAAGCCTCACTGACACGCTTCAGCCAAGCCTCACTTGCACCAAACGCAGGGTCCAAGAGAAAATCATGGTCTGAGCCTGGCACAACCTCACTACCGTATTTCATGACATGATACAATGAAGAGGTCGCTGTCTCATTGCTCTCCCAGCAACTGTCAAACCACACCTGACCTTTCCTTCCTACCATACTATCACTCTCTGCATGAAACGTATTGAGAAGCCAAACTCTTTGCTCTGCGTTGTCAGCTCCGTCGGTACTGACGATATGTCTGAGTTGGCGGACAACATCGTCGACATCGTCCCAGGGTCGCAAAGAGGTGGACCAAGGGACCGAGCGAGGTTTGCGAAGGCAGAGTTGGGTATCCTGACCCGCGCCATCGACACCCTCTGCGAAGAGAAACGTAGGGATCAGATTCCTTAATTCTTCGACTATTTTCTTGTCAATCATATTAATGCCATTCGAACCACTGTCGTTGCCTTGTCGGTCCACACCAGGTGCTGCTGCAAGGGTCTGGGCTTCTGTTGCCACCGACTGTGGCAATGTCCCTTTGATACCGTTGGAAACAGCACTGCTGATCCCGGAACTCATTCCAACAAGAGGCAGAATGTTCCCATTCACGAACTTTGCGAGCGATGAGAATTGACCGATCATGCCTGCTGGCAGCATCTCCGCGGCCTGCAGATGCCTGACACCGGAGTGGCTTGGATGAACCCACGGCGCAAAGAAAGCAACGTATGGCCTCTTTGGTTGCAGCAGATGCGGATACAGGAGGAGTATGTTCAAGAGGTAGATGGTGCCAAACGAATGTGAGGCCAACGAAACATGGCGAATCCCAAGATGTTCCAGTAGTTGGGGGATCATAGCAACGTGAGTCGGTATTCGGTCCTCAATGGGAACGGGATCGCTTCCTCCGAGGCCTGGTTTATCAGGATGGATGATGCGGATGTTGTGTTGCCTGGCTAATTGATCCAAGGGCGAGTAGCTGTAGCGGGCGCCCATCAACCCGCCGAAGAACAAGACAACCGAGGTGCTGTTTGGGTCTCCGTAATCAGCGTATGTCGCACGATGCGATTTGCCTTCATGGCTAAATTTGAATTGCCTATGAAAGCGGCGATCGCAAAGGAATTCAAGGACAGCGTCCGCGTGGGAATACGACGTTGGCATTATATCTGGGCGCGGAAAATGTTACACAACGCTTGCGAATTACAAGATGTTGAGTAACCGGTTGAAGTCGAACGTGGGGTGTGCAGGCAGCAGGTTATGGCGGTACTAGTCCGCTAGCGAAGTCAGCAAGGCATCCCATGTTCTTTCGCCGCGGACTAACACTTTGTCACTTATCTCAGCTTCAGCGTAGTCTCTCATAAGAAGCCATGGAGATCTCGCTGTCGTTCGCTGTCAATTGGACACGCCTTAGCAAATACACCTTGCCGTTCCTAGTCGCCAGGAAAGGCACAAGACCATGATAGAGGATGGAACTAATTTCAGACATAAAAACCATAATCTGTACAATCTGCTAGACTAACAAGGGGTATCGTACTTCGTGACTTCGCTCCATCAGGCGTATATCTCCTCGGGCCGTTCCACTACGCCCTCCTCGTCGTGCTTCCATCCATCTCTACAGGCCCGCTTCCTGCCATCTCGTACACATGCTGTGCGGGAACAGGACTTCCGTACACCTCAGGTACATCTCTGTATGGACTGGTTGGAGCCGCAGGTGCTTGGTGCGCGTACTTCTCGGTCGGAGGGGCCTCTGCCATTCCTGATTGCTGCTGCTGGTATGCATTCATCTCGTACGGGTTCCCATGTTCCTCTGGTTCAGATGGCGGCCCTGAAGTAATTGGTGCATGTGCGCCCTTCGAGTTGTTGGCTTTGCGTCTTCTGAAGAGCAAGAAACCAGCAACGCCGAGCAGTGCGAGGCCGCCTACAACACCGCCCACAATGCCGCCGATCACGCCGCCGGATAAGCCGTCATTTGTTTCTGGAGTAGCAGACTGTTTCGAGGGTTGATGTGTACTTGTTGCTGTCGCTGTCTCTGATACACTCGAAAGCGAGGACGGAGTCAACGAGACAGGAAGCGACGTTGATGGTATTGCTGACGCCTGAAGCTGTGCCAGCGATACAGGGTAGGTAGACGCCCGTGGTTTTGCGGACGAAAGCGAGTGAAATGTATTGTTCAGTTTCGTGTCAGACAGATTGGCGACGGGATTGTCAACGGTCGACCAGCAGACGTTGATCTGATCTTTGGTTTGAGTGCATTCCTCACTTGAACAGTCAGCTCGAACTCGATTTTCTGAAGCACATGTCGGCCGTTCCAGCAAACCTACCGATTCTTCAAGCAACAGAAGGCATTATCTCCGCTTGAGCATGATTGCTGGCTTCCGGAGGGGGTCTTGTCGTCCCCACCATCGCAAGAAGGCGATCCTTTCCAGCATACTGCATCTGTGGCACCAGGTGCGCAACAATAGTATAAATCGGTGAGAGATTCGTGTGCACATATCATCGGCGGATTGCATGCAAATCCAATGCCAGGACACACATAATCAGTCGCATTACTTGAGAAGAAGAAGTCATCGAATTCTGCAGACGCAAGCGTTGCGCAAGCGAGGAGGGCCGATGCCAACACAGGCAATGTACGCAACATGGTGAAAAAGGATGGCGCTCTTGAGAGGAGAAGGAAAACAGTGCAGCAGGCCTCAAAGAAGAATGTCAGCGCAGCTAGAGTTTAAGGCGTGACAACGCGCAAGGTTCCAGATAGTCATCTTAAATTAGGTCGCCGTTCACCGCACCTAGTGGATCTGTGGCGGGAATAGCAGTTACAGCTGAAACACTAAGAGTGGCTATGTTGACTATCTACAAGTCTTCGAGCGTGGCTGTAGAAGTCAGCGAAGAGGCCAGAGGTCTACAAGGCCGACAGCGCCTTGCGTGCAGTCTTTCCGACGACCTGGTTACAGAGAAATACGAGATAGCTTGGTCGCTTATCGAATGTGGAGAAGACGCAGCCCTGTCAGCGCCGAGCTGGAGATGCCAAATCACTTCACGGCCGTGCGTCAGGCGTCCCGCCCCATACAGTAAGTGGCTGGAGGCCGATCGTGAAAATCCCGAAGCCGCAAAAGTGCCCGCATTCTTGAAAATGTGGAGATGTGGAAAAACATGATGCTCAAAGTGTACATTCACATTGATATCGGTCTTTGGTAGGAAAGAGGATTATTGTGTAGGGGAAGATACCGTGATGGACGTCTCATTGCTGTCGTTTGGCTGTGCAAATGACTCGTCATGAGGTAAGCTGATGACCTGTCAAGCAACCTTAAGGGCCTCCATATCCTGATGTAACGCGCCGTAGTTGTACTTCGTCTCAACGTGCTCGTGCTCCTAGACGCTCAAACTACCTTGGAGGGGCAAGTCTCTCGAACTGAAGCCCGCATGCACGCCGATCTCGCCGGTGGGCAAAGTCCATTGCTGTGAAGTGGTATCCCAGTAACTTAAGTCACGCCTCGTAAGTGGAAAGTTCAATGTGCCAGACGTGCCAGGGCTGAGGTTGACTTTCTCGAAGCCCCGCAGACTTCGAACTGGTGCGTTTGCCTCCTCGGGGTAAGAGAGATATATCTGAGGAACAGTCGCGCCAGAAATGGCGCCGGTATTGCTGACAGTTATGCTGACAGTAGCAAGCGTTGCCCAAAGCTCAACATTGCCTCCTGGTTGAATTGGAGCCGCTGAACTCGGTATCCTCGAGGCGTTGCTGGAACTGACTTGGATATGCAGGTTGGAGATGTTGAAAGTGGTATAACTCAGTCCAAACCCAAATTCGAAAGCAACGCTGGCATTGCGCGCGTCAAATTCCTTATAGTCGATCAGATTGCCCTCGACAAAGTCTGCTTGCCAAGCGTTAGGGTCGGTTGTAGTCGCCAGCTCTGTGCTATTGACGAGATTCTTGGTGTAATCTGTCTCCTCATTGGCGACCGTATATGGTAGTCTGCCTGATGGGTTTACATCGCCCCACAAAATGTCAGCAATAGAGTTGCCTGATTCTTGTCCAGGCATATGGGCAGCGAGGATGGCAGTGACGTTGGGATTGTTGCGCCATGGCATTGTGTTTGGTGCTGCACCGTGTAGCACCACAACCGTGTTTGGGCAGATTGCAGCGGTCATATCAACAACAGCAGTTGAGTTCCACTCTGGGATCAGAGTTGTACGGTCCTCACCTTCGCTCGCCCAAGACTTCAAAAAGACGATGCACACCTCTGGTGGCACAGGTGCAAGTGCAGAGAGTCCGCCTGCGGTGATGAACACGTTGTCGGTGATGTATTGCACATCTGCCCCGTAAGCCATACCACGGGCTTTGATGGCCTCAAGGGGTGAGACGACGTAGGGAAAGCGACCTGTGCCAGACCCACCGCCAACGGCAAGCGTGCCAATATCATAGTTGCCACCCGCAATGCCAGCGCCACTGAGAGAGAGCGAGTACTGTCCTCTTGTAAAGTCTGCCGCATCATTGCCAAAGACGCCAATATTCTTGGGGGTTTTGAGTGGTAAAGTGCCGTTTTTATTTTTGAGCAACACCGTACCAGCCGCCCCAAGGTCTCTGATTAGCTGTGCATGTTGTGTCTGGCGAGCATCGATAATCGGACCAATAGTGTAATTGAATGGATATGACTGAGAGTTTGCTAGGCGTTGCGTATACCCATCGATAGGGGGGAAGTCGACGTCCTGGTTGAGATGGAAGTACGGAGTCAAGATCCGGAGCACCATATCATCAACTCTTTCCGCTGATAACGAGCCATTATGGACAGCGGTGGTTATGTTTGCGCCAAAGTACGAAGGAGTAGGGTTGCTAAACCGGATTCCACCCGGCATGTTCATGTCAAGACCTGGAGGTTGTCAGTGGCTGCGTGGTGAGCAACTTATTCGTGACGTACCAGCTTCGATAGAAGCCAAACCCGAGCGAGTGCCAGCCCAATCGCTCATCACGTAACCCTGAAAGCCAAGCTCGTCCTTGAGCAGTCCGTTTAAAGTCTTACTATTCTGACAGGCTACACACGCTTATCAGTATATATCAATGATCATTATAGGAGCACCCACCATAGCTACCGTTGACGCGGTTGTAGGAACACATGATCGAAGCTGTACCAGCACGGACCGCGTTCGCAAATGGCCAGAGATAGGTCTCGTGCATGGTCTTATCGTCTATATTAGAGCTGATTGCTGCAATAGCGGTTCCGTTGTTGACGGAAGGGTTCCTTTGCGTTTCTTGTTCATTGACTGGGCAAGTCAGACATTGATCAAAACAGGTGCAGTGTACATACGAATGTAATGCTTCGTGCAAGCCTGGACGCCGGCGCTTTGTATGCCCGTGACAGATTCTTCGACCAGTACACCAGAGAGGTAGGAATCAGGACTGAACCCTTCCCAGTTCCGCCCGCCGAATGGAGAGCGTCCAAGGGGCCCAACCACCGGGCCCAGGGCAATATGAGCACCCTTGTCCTTAAACTCTGCACCCATGTACGCTCCTCTACGACGGGTCAAATCTCGATCCCACGAAGCAGCTGTTGACAGCTCTGCGGGAAACACAGATACATAAATCGCTTGGCGTATAGCAAGTGGCCCATCCATCAAACATAGACCAGTAAAGTTCAAACGAGGTATTGGTCCAATGTTTCCTGTGCATGGTCCAGAAGTACCTTCATATGTGAGCCTGACGAACCTTACTAGCCACAGAAAAACATACCAGTTGCAAGTTGAGCCTTCTCTTCGGCTGTTAGCTCTGCCAAAAAAGCTTGAGCTTTCTCGAGTGCTGCATCCCAGCCTCCTGCCCCGCTTATCTGCGGTGATGGATATACCGGAGGGCTACTACCATACTGAGTGTGCTCGAAACCAAATTGAGCTGCAATAGTAGCGGCATAGCCGAGTAGACACCAAGGTCTCAACATTATCGACGATGGCAGCAAGGCGTGAACTGAGGTACTGGTACCTACTGCCTGGACTACTACATCGGCTTTTATATTCCTGGATAGCACTGTACCCCGCGTCGTCGCTTCTTAGGTTCAGTTGTTCCCGACGCGAACATCGGACATCGACTCGTCCTCCACATCGCGAGGAGCAGATTCCACACCAATACCTAACTCATCGCACGGGTATTGATCCGAGTACATCAGAACATTGGACGCTAAAGGTGTGGGGAGAAGGCACATGATTTGCTGGTGTAGGTTCAACAACACCGGCAGTTGACATTCGTCAAGATCTCGAGGACAAGTGTGCAAGTGTAAAGAGGCGTCAATTGGTGTCCATGTAGCGCAAGCCCAGCTTACACTTGGCAATTCTTGATGCAAGCGAAGTCGTGGAATTAAGACTGATCCGGTATCGTGACGGTTGACATTTTCCAGACTGGGATGGTGTGAGCATGGGTCGTGGATAGAACGCGGGGAAATGCATGGCACATCTTCGGCAGTCGCTCACGTGGCGCTTCGGGACAATGCTTGTGAAGCTTCTTCTCTCAACCCCACTCGTATGAACGACATATTGGCTTTCAAGTCCAGATCGCAATGTAGATACGCTACATTCGTAACATGATTTGACTTGAAATCACAGAACGAAAGCGCTTTGATTTCCTTACGTGCCCGCCTTTAAGATTATGACAACATTACCTGGCCTCACCCATATCGGCCGCTTTTCCGTTCACACCAGCTGCATGTACATGATGTACCCCAGTCTGCATGTACCCCAATCTGCAAGATTCTCCACACACGTGAACATTGACGTCATGCAGGCAATACATCATGGCCCGACCGGCCGCTGAGCATTCCGAGAGAATTCGATCACGAGAAATACAGCATAATCACAGTCACCAAGCTGTTTCTTCTTGATAAATCACACAACTCTGTGGAATACGTTGACCTAAACACCAGCTTTGGGCACGCCTGCCCAGTCTTACGTATTGTCAAGCGGCTGCTCGAAGCTGGTAAGGTGCTGCAATTGGACGACCATTGGTCAAGGATGCCTTCGATCCTGTATATCAACTACATCACGTCAAGCTATTAGTAAGCACATCGCATGTGCCATGATATTCAAGACAGCCTCAGTTATCGAGCTCGAAAAGTCGTCTGGATGTTGGTCTCTCCTCTGATCTATACTTACAATGATTCAATGGACACCGAGCACTGTGTGAGGATCCAGTCAAGGCTGAACAGTAGGTGAACGTAGCTAACGAATTATGTAGTCATTCTACAGAGCTATGTTTCTACTCCGATCACGCTGATGAGAACTGAAGCAGTCTGATCAAAGCCCTGGCTTTTGCCCTTCTTGCATTATATCAAATGGCTAGTCGGGGTCAACAAGAGGCTGTAAACTACACAAAGGCCATCGTACAGTATAGCAGCATATCCCGCCGTGTTCAGTAAGAGACTCGAGGTGTTGTTGGCTAAATGAAGGCATAGTGCGGGACTTGCCATGTTTGATATCAGGTAGTATGGCCCAGCTGCGCTCTTGTGTATTTACAACTTGAGAGTCGCAAATTTGTGACGCCTGTTTCAACCATAATCAGCATCTCGAGGAGCTGGCAGTTGTTAAAACCCTTGGGATCCGATAGTCGCTGGTCTTCTGATTCCCAGTCTGTCGTCATCGCTATCAATACTTTCTTTCACTTCACCTTCACTTAGCCCCGCTTTAAACATCGCGGCTGTGCTGCCTTCACATCCAAGTCAACACTTGCACAATAACATTCGCACAATAGCACTCGCACAATAACACTCGCCCAATAACACTTGGCCCCACTTTCACAACAGTAAAACTGAACTCCAACAAGCCAACTTTCCTCAGTCACTTCACACGCGCTTTGTTTACCTCAATGTCACACTTAACACCATACGCTGAGAAAATCTTAGCGTCAGAAGCATCGGTAGATATGCCGGCGCCTACGTCCACAACAATTCCAGAGGCCGACATGATTGCGGAACTCCAACGCGAGAATGCAAGGCTCCAGGCCGAGGCTGATGGAGCCAAAGACAGAGCAGCACATCGCCATCGGGAAATGATGCATGCTAATCGTCGCGCCGAAAAAGCAGAGAACACGCTCGGTAGACACACCGAGGAACGAAAAGCACAAGAAGCAAAATATTACATGCTCTATTGTGGCTATACTCAGACGATTGAAGGCCTCGAGGCCCAAATCAAGAGTCAGAAGACCGATTCTCAGAAAGAAGCCATGGACGCTCAGGTCAAGATCATTACCGAGACAGAAGATCGCCTCCGCAAGCAGTTCGAAGGCGAGATTGGAGCGATGAGATCGCAGTTCAAACAAGCGATGCAGGTACTGCATAACCAAGTACAAGAGCTGAAGAAGCAGCTGCAACAAGCCGCGCAGCGCGAGTCGTCACAAAACTCGCAGATCGCTACAGGCACCCGCGCCGGTCACCCAATTCAGTCTCAGGAGGGTTCTAATGCCTCAGTGAATGCGGGAAATGACAAACGCAAAAGACAGGACTCTACAGGGTACGTTATGGCACAAATTTGAGTAACAATTCTAACAACAACAGATATGCGGATGCTACCCCAGACTTAAAACGCAGCCGTACTACTTCAACAGTGTCGCGGGCACCCGATACTATGACTAAGGCGAAAGCTCCAGCTATGACACGCGCACCAGCACGTAGGCCAACTAAGCCTTCACAGGTGCCCAAGAGTTTCACCCAGCAGATGGGAATACCTCAGAACCGTCATAACCCTGCACAGGAATTCTCTTTTCAGGTGCTCCAGCCACCACAACAGCAAGCGATACCACCTTGTTCATCAAGCGCCGAAGTCAGCTTTCAGCAGTACTACCAGGGCGTGAACACTCGCAGACTGGCACAAGGGTTGCCGACAATGAGCCAAATTCAGGTTCGAGAGGCCTTCAGTAATTTTGTCCAGCGTATCAACCGGGAGTCTGCAAGGTCGGCGTTCGATCGTGGAGGTAATGCTCCTGCAATGCAGCAGCAGTCTCCTAATAAGAGGCTCGGTCAAAGAGGCACTCAGCAGCAACCGATATCCATCGATCTCAGCTTGAGTGACATGAAGATGCATGCAGAAATTCAACCCTCGTCATTGGATCAGTCTAAGCCCAAGCCATTCGGACAAGGTCTTGGTGCGTCTCCAAATATGCTTCCACCACGTAACGGACAGGGCGTGCAATTTGGAACCTTCCAATTCCAATCTCCCCAGAAGACGCAGCAGCTGCCACCCGCGAACTTGCAAGGCAATGACATGGGCAGTTCGCAACTCAGCGCAACACCAGAGCTAAGTCAGATGAGCTCGATGACCACTTCAACTGTTGAGCCTACTGTAGATCCGTTGAAGTTGTCTCTCAGCGGTCCATCAGCGTTCCCTGCCCTTGGGAGTCAGGACTTCCAGAACTTCAACCGCCTTGGCCAAGATAGTCACAATAACGACGGGAGTCTGTACATGCCAACGCTCGATGACTTCAACAGCCTGGATTTCAATTTCAATGACCCAATATTCCAGCAGATCACCAAGAACACCAACACATCAGGCCCCGCTGCGCAGAGCGGAACCTCTGCTCCTCCAGTCAGTGTTTCTGCTCAGGCCGGATCACCTCCACCTCAAGACTGGCTTCTCCAAGACCCTCACCCTGGCATTCCGGTCGATCCCTCGCTTCTGCCACCGGTCGCCCAAAACACCTCGGTCAACCCAGCAGGCACAACATCTGCATCGCCAGCGCCGCCCGTGCCGACATTCCCTCAGGTGTCCCACCAAGCTCCCGCTGTGAGCACATCATCTCCAGTGCGTTCCACACCTGCGCCCGCCCAATCGACACGTGCACCAGTCCAGTCGACGCCGGCACCCGTCATAAACGACCTCCCAAAGCCCTGCCTCCACTGCCACGAGCGCTGGTGGAACTCCACCTGTGATGCGGGCGAACCATGCGCCAACTGCCAGGGCAGCGGCGTCGCCTGCGAGCGCCCTATCTGCCACAGCGACGCTACCGGCTGCGCAAACCCGCGGTGCGTGCGCGTGCACACCAACGACGGGAGCGGATACGTCAACGTGGTCGCGAAGCCCAAGGCGCTTAAGCGCGTGGGGAAGAGGGAGGGGCGCAAGCGGAGCCCGAAGGAGGTGGAGACGGGGCAGAAGGCTGCTTGGTAGAGGGAGCGAAGTGGGTGGATTGACTGACCGTCCCCCCCCGTCCCCCGCTGGGCTTGAGAATGCCCCTGGTTGAGAGAAGCCGGGTCGAGCTTGCGATCGAGCTCCCCGTGTAGATATGCTCCTGGGGGCGATCTCGCCTGGTGGGGGGTTTGAGACGTCGTCGACTGCCACGCTGCCATGCGGCCATGCGCGATGATGGATTTGTTGTGAGGGGTGATGGTGGACGAGTCGTTATTACGAGTGACGGTGGAGCCGTCACAAGATTTATCACAAGGTTGTCTCAAAGAGTGATGGCGGGGAGTGGAAGGGAGTCAATCGCAATAGGGTGTGACGCAGGATTCACAGCGAATGACAGTGGAATCATCATGTTAGTTATCACCGCGGTCATATCGTATCAAAGGGTGAATGGGACTTCAGTCACACAACGCAAGGAGAGAAACATTTGTATATTAGCATGGGCATTTCAATTCAGCCATACCGGTTTTTGTCATACTGATTTGATTTATTCCACTGTGATCTTGACCAAGATCGTGACCACCTATCCTGAATCCCTAAGCACCAATCCTAGAAATGTTGATCTTCTCGATCTACCGCAAAGCGGCGGAAACACTCACGCCCCTCCCAGTAACCGTAGACACCTTGTAAACCATCCAGCAAGCCTCCAAGAAGCCGTTTTCAATCCGGCCAGTCGCCCCAAGCACGGGAATACTCGCCTTACCAAGCGTATTCGATCGTCGGACAGACTGTACCAAAGTCGATCAGGCCAGTCCTCCACAAGAGACGAACCGCACCTTCTTTCCCCCAAAAGCGGCGGGCGCCTTTGGCTTCTCGCACATGGACATGCCGCCCACGAAGCTGTCCTGACCCCCGTTGCCCGTGCAAGTCTCCCAGAGCGAGCAGTAGCAGTGACCCACGTAGACGGTGTCGATGTCGCCTTTGATCTGGATGCAGGTGCCCTCGCCGAAGCCCACGTATGTGCCGGACCTGAAGGTGATGACGCCGCAGCTCTTCATGCCGGTGGGGCAGGTGTCGCTGGACTGGGGCGGGGACTTGGTGAGGTCCGAAAGGTCAGCGCGGGGGGTCATCGGCGGGGTGCTAGGGGCGGCGGTGGTGAGGGCGGTGAGGCCCGCGAGGGAGAGAAGCGGCGTGAGACGCATTGTGAAGATGTTGGGTTGTTGTGTTATTTGTTGTTGTTGAGAAGTTGTTGTGAATGGATGTGGTGGGTTGAGTTGGAGAGTTGTGTGTGAGAGTTTGATGGTGGGGAGATAGAGAGCAGTGTGCGAAATTATTCATATAGGAATGGGGATCTCGCTGGAGCAGCTGCGGTGAAAATGAATTCAATGGGTTAGTGACGCACAGTGACCCAGAACCTTCCTTGAGTGAAGAGTTCTTGTGAAAGAGGCTCAATTGCAGCTGCTGAAGCCGGTTGTGAAGGTGCTCATAGCGCCGTCATCGGCTACTACGTATACGGACGAACTGTTCGCGTGGAATCTTTTTGTTGCGTGGAAGCTTATTCGAGAACTTGTGAGCACACTGGACGCGATTTCACCTGCTGAATCCGTATGTGACGTCGTCACTGGCGAACTGACTTCCTTCACGTGCACCACGTGGGCTGCCGAATGCAGGTACCTGATAAACATTGGAAGCCGTGCCTGGCAACCGACTCACCGCAACCCAGATCAACTCAACTCGCACACCACCATCGACCAGATCATAACCAAACAATGCAGCACCGCACCTCCACCCCGTGGCCACCGCCCAACGTGTCTTCAGCGTCCGCACGCGCTCCTAGCCGCAATACCACCCCATGGCCACCTCCAGATATCTCTTCAGCGCCCTCAATCACTCCAAGACCACCATGCAGCATGTACCCCGCCCAAGGCGCTCCATGGCCGCCGCCAGACGTGGACGCCGCACCTCGGACGCGCCCGCCAGCACTGCGGCCAGGCGTGCACCAAAGCCCTTTCCGCCCTAGAGACTTCTCCCCACAGCGGAGTACCCCTCCACGACCCAACACGCCGCGGGCGCGCAGCCCAGCACTGCCTCTAGGCATACACCCAAACATACACCCAAACATACACCCAAACATATACCGTCCTGAGCACTTCGCGCCGGAGCGAGACGACCTCCAACAACCAAGGTCTCACCCACCCCCCGGCACCCGCGCGGACTGGGCACCAGCGCCAGACTTCCTCATCATCGGCCTCTTCGCCCTGCGCCTCACGCACCGCCTCGTCTCCTCCCTTCGTCCCTACCCCAAGCAGAGCGACGACCTGTCCTGGCTCGACCGCTTCCTCGCTCCATACAGCGCTAGCTACGACCTGGCTGTCCTGCGCGGCTCAGCGAAGGAGGAGTACCGGGACGTTTACCAGAGGGTGGTGGGCAGGATGAAGAAGCAGTGGGATTTCCCGCTGGTCTTCATGGAGGCGAATCCGTTGCCTAGGATGTTTGGGGTGCGGAGGGATGGCTCGAGGGGGGAGGGAAGGAGGAGGGATGAAAGCAGGGAGAGGGAGGAGATCAGCGATGGCGAGTGTTGCTCAGAAAGAACCGGATGGATACGTGCTAACAGCCCACAGCGCAGAGACGAGAGGCCATCGACTTCGTCCACGCGGCAGCAGAATGGGGCAGTGTAGTCCTGTTGCCCGAGAAGGAGGCAGAGCACATGATGGTGCTAGCGGAGCGCCGCAGGCTCGCCGACCTCGAGAGAGACCACGTCGACGAGCGCGAGTCCCGCAGGGGTGTCGGTGGCGGCGGCGGCGGCAGAGGAGGAGGAGGAGGAGGAGGAGCTGGAGAGAGGGTGCGAACCACGCCCCCCGGCTGGACCAAACCGGGGGCCCCACCCCACTCCTTCGGCCACGGCAGTCCAAGCAAACGCGACGTCAGGTTTGCGCCCGACGGTCGCGGCTGAAGCCACTCCTCCTTCGTAGTCAAGTCAAGTCCCATCCCGCTTTCCCCCCCCCCCCCCCCCCCCACCCCCCACCCCCCCCCCCCCCCCACCCCCCCCCCCCCCCACACACAACCACTGCTAATAACACAAACAGCGCAGCGGCACAGCAGAAACC